>PVIY010040565.1:0-22308 GCA_004026745.1 Myrmecophaga tridactyla
CTAGCCACACAAACCAGCTTACATCTTGTGTAGATATAGCCCTTTTACAGCTCCCTGCACCAGTCAAACCACCTTGTTTGTGTCTTTGCTCCTTGGCACTCTCTCTCCCCAGCTGCATTTGTTCTCATATTGACCCAGCTTCTGGAGCCCAGGTTATTGCATGCCCACACCACAAAGCCTTTGGAGACACCTCTAGGCTAATTTTAATTCATTGCGCTTCTATTGAGTACCTACCATATTGCACAGATGTGATGACAAAGAATATGTAATTTTTGTCATTATCCACCTTCCCTTCAAAGAACCTAGCTTACAAAATTACTGGACACAAATTTATTGAGCATCTACTACGTCTCACACCTTAGGTCTGGGGTCTGGGACTTTACTATTACAGTGCAGATCATCTAAAAGGGAATTGTGAAGTTTTCTTTATGCTGCTTCTTAACTTAGATTCTGATATCAGTGTTGTTTGTGCTTCCTGTTGTCAGCCAATAGCTATATGAATAAAACTATTTGGAGATATATAACAAAATCTCCACACATAATTTTAGGCTTTTCAGCAAAGAGGATTTCTATAGAAATGACATTAATAGAATAATAAGGCTATTTTCCCGCAGTAATCCTTTGAATTCTTCCATGTTTAGACAAGTGATATCTTATAGCATATATTTTATTTCTAACTTTATTACATTATAAGTTTTGAGGAAGTTCTGTATAATTTTAATAATTGCTCTTGATTTTCTCTACTGTCTTCTACCAAAACACATGTACATGCATACATACATGCACACACTCATATAACTTATATATTGAAATGTATTTTTAGAATATAAAGTTAACACATTAGAAATAACTCTTAGAAAACTCATGTTCTAAGTTCATGTCTACTGTTGAAAACTGAGAAATTTTAGAAAATGTGAAAACTATTTAAAGAAGAAACCAAAAAGTCAACCACCGTTCTACCACCCTGAGATAACTGCTCCTAGCATATTGGTAGGTTTCCTTCTAGCCTCTACCACACCTATATTTTTGCATGTATACATGTGTGTGCATATACTTACACATATAAAAAATGCTGCCTCTTCATCTCAGAATCCTGTTTTTGTTGGTTTTTTTTGCCTCCCCTCAAAATTCATGTCCATAACATCTAAGTATTCTACAAGGATATAGTCTTTGATGACTGGAGAGCATTCCATTGTATAACTGTATCATAATTTATGTAACAAATGTCTATTTTTGTATGTTGAAGTTGTTTCCAAATTTTCACAACTTTTATAAACACTTCTGGGAAGATTATCCTTGGAGATAAATTTTGCGTTCATCTTTAATCCTTCACGTAGAAAAAAATCCTATACATGTAATTGCTAGTCAATGAGCCTGTACATCTTTAAGTTACTGGACATGTATTGCCAAATTACCCTCTGAAAAGGTTATTTCAATTTGTATGTTCACCTGGGCAGTGTGTGAGAGGGACCTGTTTCACCACATCAAGTAGTCAAGACAGCCACTGCAGCAATATAAAACCGAAAGCAATCTCTTTGTCCACTTGAGAGTTCAAAATGTTATCTCATTTTTAGCTATCTTAATGGAAATGTTAAAACTTAAATTATTCTGGTATGCTATGTACAACACATTTTTGACCCCTATTTGTGTAGAAGTCAGTGATATCTACTACATTCACAATATGTGCTATCATCACCTCCATCTAATACCAAAAGTTTTTGGTTATTCTAGTTATTTCATATCGATGAAGTTATATAATATTTGTCCTTTTGTATCTTACCTCTTACACATAGTAAGTTGTCTTAAAGATTCATCCATTGTATAGCATTATCAGAACTTCATTCTTTAGTAACTGAACAGTACTCCATTGTATGTTTATATCACATTTGCTTTTTTTATTCTGTTGATGGATGTTAGGGTAGCTTGTACCTTTTGGCTATCATGAATAATAATGCTTTGAACATTGTTGTAATGGTAAACACTTTTGACATATGTATTGGCCATTTATGTTTTGCATATCAAAATGGTTGACTCTTTTTTAATCCCGTGAGGGTTACATACGCCTTACGTTGTATAAGTAAGAGAAACCTCTGGCCTTTTCTCACTCCCTGGTTTGTTTATTTTTCAGGTGGCACAGCTTATTGGTTTACGGGACTAGGAAGGTTGATTCTTAAAAATAATGGTAGAATGGTGCTATTTTAATTCTAAACATACAGAAGATGATGGTTTTACTTAGATATTTCAAACTGTTTTACAAATAATAAAATGAAAGAAATATATACTGATTTGCTTTCTGGAGTATGACAAATTCAGCTGTGGAGGCCCAAGCCCGAATTTTAGAGGTGACCCTTTTTAGGCATTTCAGCCACTTATAGAGAATACTCTTCCCTCCGGTGAGCTTCCCATAGCTTGTGTGTCTATTGCATAGTGTTTTAATTTTTAAAAGTCTTTAGATTCTTTCTTATTTAATATGTTTATTAAAAGAGTGTTTTATGTAAAGCACTTTGAATTCTATAGGTATTTTAAAGAAAAGGAGAATGTTCTTCCCTATCCTTGTTTCTGTTTTGGTCTCAGCCCCTCACAGTAACCTTGTTTGCTGGGCTCTATCAGACCTATTTCTTTACATCTACTTATATCTGACTGTGGTGTGTGTGTGTGTATACAGGCACATTTGTGTGTGTATGATATCCTACAACTCATTTTTTTATGATTGGATTATAGTCCTGAGTGATGTCTAATTTAATGCAAATAATGTTAGGTTTACCTTGTAGGGGATCTTGATTAATTAGGCTGTTGGAGAAACTGAAGGTCTTGGGAGGTGATCTTTTTGACTAATATTAGCAAAGATATAGTAGAATGAACTTTTCCTTTGAGTTATGCCAACTGAAAGATATTACCAAATTTGATGGTCCTCTTGGTGAATTTACATATATATATTTTTTATATATTTATATATGTGTTTAGTAAACAATATTTGCTATCATGGAGCTTTGTCTGGAGTCTCTTTAGATTTAGAACCACTCATCCAAAATTGATGGTTTTCTTGAACAATAGTCCCACTTAAGACTCTGAAGTACAGTTAGGGAATCCCTAGCAGATTCCCTTGTTGAGAGCATTTGGGAAATATAGAAAAAAATGTCCTGAGATTCGGGGGAGGGTGACGAGGGTGAGGATGGGTGCATGTGTGTATGTGGTGGGGGGATGATGAGTGATTCGTTCTCTTCTACCGTTAATACATATAAGTGGAATCACACCATGTGCCTTCTTTTACTGAATATAATGTTCTGAGATTCATTGAGGCATAATTTAGTACAGTAAAGGTCACATTTTTTCAGGTGACTTTCTTTAGTTTTTATAAAAGTATATAGTCTTGTAACCACCGTAGCAATCAAGATAGCAACTCTTTCCATCCCCCCAAAATGTTTTCTCCTGGCATTTGCTTTGGCAGTCCTGACCAGTGATTCTCAGGCAGTAGAGGACCATGAGCGGAAGTGGTGAAGTTAAATGGAAGCTGATTGCCATAAGCCTCCAGTAATCTTATCTATTCAGCTTTTAGGATCATACAACTATTCCTTGATGAGCATGTGCCCCACTTGTAAAAGAATGTCACAGTAGAAAAAAACAGGTCATAAATGTTCCTCTCAAATAGATTATCCTATTTTGTTTAGTCCAGGTAGGGTAATTCCAGAGGGTGGGTGAGGACCCCTTCCCTGACAACAGAGCAAGGCTGGTCATTGCCATTCTGAAATTCATCACCTCATCTCTGGCTGGAAGTGCGTAAAGACCAGGTCTAAAAAAATACTTGCTCAAGAAAATAATGGATCATCAAATACAGCAGGAGCACAAACCGAAATCATCTACTAAACATTATTCCTAATTTACAGATATCATCCCACGTTTGATACTTAAACACACGTTCAGAATGTCACACATGCACACACTCGTCCATACAGAGGTCATATATTTCTGTAGAAGTCAAGAAGGAGGCTTGGTTTTTTAGTGAACTGTTAGAGTGGGTAAATAAGTGCATTGTTAGGTCCTAACCTTCTCCTACAGATGAAAAAGAATTCAAGAATTAAGGAAGATTGCATCTTCATGATAGCATTTCTCAGACTGCCATAGCTGCTTTAAATGTGTTCATCAAGTGCTGCAGAATGAAGGGATTTAAGCAGCATGGCTTCTTCTGCAGTAAAATGGTGCCAGGAAGGAAAGGGAATGAGTATTTAAAAGGATGTAGTCTCCTCTTTTTTACTCACTCAATTGCTGTCTCCTCACCTCCTAGAGGAATAGCTCCCATGTCTAATCGAATGAGGGGAAGAAAAGAAATGGCATTTATTTTAAGCTTAAATTTTAGCCAGGTGGGAGCCAACTTAATTTTCATCTGAATATAATTTGATTTTTCCCCATCTCACCATCCCACGTTGAGTTGTTTATGACAATTGATAACATTCACATTTAAAAGCTAATCTACAGGGTGCATGGGTAGTTTAGTGGTTAGAATCCCCACCTTCCATGCAAGAGTCCGGGGTTTGAGTCCCGGACCATGTACCACACCCCCCCCAAAAAAAAAGCCAATCTGCGGTCTCGGTTCCCGGTGTCTGCCCATGTAAAAAAAAAAATATATATATATATATATATATATATATATATTTGCATGTGTATATATATATATATATATATATGGAAAAGCCAGCCTAAGATTTAGATTCATATGTGCAGAGTGAGCCCTCAAATTAACTCATGTTCTCAAAGTTACAAAAAGTAAAAGTAAAATGGGACTAATTTTACAAAATAACTTAAATGTGTGCTGATGAAATACTGCAAAACAGAATATAACCCACAATTAGATTTCAAAATTCTTCCACTTCACAATTTTCAGCAGAGTAGGAACAGTATAGCAAAGTTGTTTGATAAATATGAGACCCATTTTCACATTAACTTTCAGTATAAAATTAGAGATGGGTTTCATTAAAAAAAAAATTCTCCCAGAGATTGAACTAAAAATACTTGTTAGAAAATAATTTAAAATTTTAGGAAGTGTTGTGATATGTGAGGCAGTAGAAGTTTAAGCCCCTAGCAGTTCACTTTTCTTTCCTGTACTTACATATAATTGGGGAATTTCTATTCCAAGAAAATTCTTTATGTCATACTAGCAGCTCCTAGAACTTTTCTGCGTTGGGTTACTTTGGTTCTGGAGTTTTATTATATCTCATAAGTGGAGGGGCTAATTGATGGGTTGATAATTGGTTTTACTATATAGGTCTGATTGAAAATTAACTTTTCTATTCGAATGTTTGAATCTTAAAACAGATTCTTTTCTCACTAAGTCAGTCTGTCTTTCCACAGAGAGCACAGATTTATGGGATATGGATAAAGCAAGTCGGCTTTTCTGTCTTGCCTAGCTAGATCCTGTGAGGAGTAGGGAAGGGATCCTTTGGCCAAAGAGAAGAATAAAGGGTAACTGATTCCTGCAACTGTCGACTCCCAGGAAACAGTAGCTGTGACAGTAGAGGCTTGGATGGGGTATCTTATTGTTTCAGGCTGTTGGTGGTGGTGGTGGGGGGACATCTATGGGACTGTTAGGGTACAGTCTTAATTCTTATCTGGAGAGATCAGACATTTGGGGTCAAGTGATTCATTGATTTTTCTTATTTTTTTGTATGCTATATGGTGGGGGTCACATTTTATTCTCTTTCCATGTGACTATCCCATTATTGCAGCACCATTTGTTGATTTTTTTTTTTTTTTTTTTTTTGGTGGGTAGAGGTAGAAAGTGCATAGGCTGGGAATTGAACCCAGGTCTCCTGCATGGTGGAAAGAATTCTACCACTGAGCGACCCTTGTAGTCCTGATCATTTTTAACGAGATCATTAGCATTCTCATACTCCAGATGTAGAATTGCTACCTAAATGCAAGCTGTTATTTTGTTAGTTACTTTGCATCAGCTGCCTTTATATTTAATATCTACAAACTTCAAATAATTTGGGAGACAGTTTGATGCCCTAAGTGGGGGGTGGGGGTGTGTGGGGGGGCAGGACTCACTACTAAGTAATATTTGCTAAGTGGCTCAGACCTTCTGAAGGGGATTTTTCTTGGAAGCCCTCAATATATCCATTCTTTAGTCAGTACCATCATCGACCATTCTGTAAACCAGCCTGGAATACTCCTTGGTTTCATTCCATCGAGAATGTCTCCAAAATAGTACCCTACTCTATCACTTCTGTAAGTTTGAAATATTGTGTAAATATTTTTGAGTTACTTGTATTTTAAGTGCTTTGTTCTTTTGTGAGATTGATTTTCTTATTTATGTTTTACTCAGAAAGCTCTTGAAATTTCTCTGCCTGAATTTAACAGGCCTCGTAGGTATACTGGCAGCTGTAGTAGGAAAAAGGCATGGAATTGTCGGGAAGATTAACCTTGACAGCAAATGGCATTTGTATTGACTCTCACCTGTGGCATTATCACATGTTAGTGGGTCACGAATAATTTGTAACTAATAATATGTCATATACCAGAGCTTGTGAATGATTTCCTAGAGCAAGTTCAACAATGTCTCTTAACAGCATCTCTCGTACTAGCTAAGGTACTTTTCTTGAGAGGGAGAGAATGGGCTGGGGAACTGCCTAACTCTCAGCCCATCTCACATTGGCCACAGCTTTAATTTAGAGCATGTCTGGAGATGGGATGAACCTTCATAGGTGACATAGTGGGATAGATGACCCACGCTCAGTTCTGCTCCAGGTCAGTACACGTGGCTCACAGCAAATTGTGGCCTGTTAGGTCTTCGCCATGCTCTTAGCTCAGTATTTTGCTTCTCATGTTCAAATGCAAATGTTCTAGACATGTCCATAATACAGAATTTGGGGCTCATAACATGAGGCAGAGGTTAGTACTGTTTAATTTATGAATGAGTAAAACCTGCCTAGAGTCCATGTTTCAAACCCATCCTTCTGAGGTTTGTGACTGAATCCAATCCAGAGCACACCTGCAAGATCACATTTGTCAGCCAAATAACCGTCATTTCCAGGAAACTTTTTACCCATCACAGTATTAATATAACAGAGGACAGATCTTCCTTTTTTTAACGAGAGTTTTTAAGCTGCTTCAGACTAACAGTTTCTATTTCTGGTTTATTAATTTTGTGATTCTAAAGTTGATAGAGATAGTTTAGAGAGAAAAGCAAAAATGTTTTAATACTTTAACAGTCTGAAGCCATTTCTGAAATTCTCTTTTGATTATTTTGCTTTAAACAAGACTTTGTGCTTCTCTTTCCCTCGATGATGAGAGAGCAATACCTATTCGCAATAGAAAATGTAAGAAAGAAAATAAATATCACCCTGATAGACATTAAATACACTTTGTATTTCTGTCCAGTCTTTGATGTGTATGTATCTAGATATCTTGTTCATCACTGTACTGCCAGCCTCCAACAGACCTTCTGACAGGTAGCTCCGCACATATGTGTTGACTAAGCGATCTTTGTCATGTTGATTTTTTAACTTTCTTTTCCATTCATAAAGCATCTGAGTATCATATTTGATCCGAATGTTTACTTCTAAAGCATCATATCTGTAAACGAATGTTTGGGCTGCCTGCCACACACATTAATCAGCAGTATCCGTGAATTTAAGAGCTTTACTGGAAAATAGATAAGTCTTTGTAGAATACCCTTGGTCCTGATTTTTATAGAGTCCTTTTAACATTCTGACAAAGTTTGCCTCATAAATGCAGCCTGTGCAAAATTGTTTCTGCCCCTAAAATTGCCCAGAGAGAAAATTTATTCCCAGGTCCTTTTTATTGGCATCTCTATCTGATCAGTCAAAATCTTGGAGGTTATTGCAACTTACCACTTTTCCTAACCTGGTAATTCAAGTGGGATTTCCAAGTAAAGGGGAAATCACATTGCCCTCCCTCCAGTTTCTGTATTTAAAAAATAAATTTCGGTGGGCCACAGTGGCTCAGCAGGCAGAGTGCTTGCCTGCCATGCCAGAGACCTGGGTTCGATTCCCGGTGCCTGCCCATGCAAAAAATAAATAAATAAATAAATAAATAAATTTTATTCTACCCTAAAATTTTGCTTTACCTTAAAATGTGACTGGTTGAAAGTAGTTCTCTCAGTCTCAGTATCTCCGTGAGGCAACAAGGCCCAGTGACCCAAAACCACATGCCTTTTTCTGAGATTGATGCCAGAAGGCTTGGGTGTCAGATGTTGGGTGCTGGATACTTCAGCCAGGGACCAGTCATCTGGAAGGCCCTGAGTTTGCTCCTGGAGAGTTCACTTGGTGCCGAGGGAGATTCCAATTGGCCTTGTTTTTGACATTGCCCTCAAATTGTTAATGCTGGATTCAGATGACTTGGGCCTCATAGGCAGCATGAAATGAGTGAGACTGGCCCTTCCAGGCCTAGCAGAAGCTCCGCCTTCTCCAAAGAGCTTTCACTCAATTCCCCACAGGTTTAACACTGACTTTCTTCCTGACTTGCTTGGCAAGCTTTCTTTTAGGGCTGTCTCTTCCAGACAAACCGAACATAATTGTTATTCACGGCAGGAGATTTTTCTATGCTTGTTTTGCCCATCCAGTCTCCTAGGATAGGAATGTGTTCACTTTCAAAATAGATATGCATTCAGATCTACAAACACAGAAGGAAAGCTGGTGCTAGAATAAATAAGTTGGGAGTCGTTGTCACAGGAGTTGGTGTTGAAGCCATGGGCTAAGTTAAGATCGTCTTCAGAGAATTTTGAGTGGGAAGAATGGGAACCCAGGGTGCAGATGGATGGGCATCCTTCCTTTGGGGGAGGTGGCAGAGTGGGGGGATATGGGGAGAAGAGGGAGGAGGAGGAGGTGGCTGCAGTGGCGATGGGGTTCCTGGGAAGGAAAAGGCACAACCAGAAACCCTCAGACACACAGCCAGACACACAGCCAGACGAGCAGAGGACCGAAATGTGTCCTTGAGGACTTTTGAGACCCTCACAAGAGCAGTGTCCATCGAAGACAGAAGTGGAAGGCTTGAGGCCAGACCAGAATGGGTGAGAGATTCAGAGTTAGATCATCACGGATGGAGATAGCTTTTCCAGGGTGCCAGACCAGAAGGGACATGAAGAGAAGAGCAGTAGCTTGAGGGGGGAAGGGGAACAAGAGTGTTGGCTGGTATTTTGTTTTGCTTTTTTCTTTTTGTTGTGGTTCTGGCTTTCTTGTTCATTTAAGGATGAGATGACACAGCATATATCAGTGATGCATAGAAGCTACTTGTTAAATTTCAAAGAAAGTTGATAGCCAGTTAAAGACAGCTTAAAATGGGTCATAATGGGAGTATTTACATGATGGAAATTGGCAAGCACAGGTAAGACCCCCGCATCCTCAGCAAGAGCTGGTAGTTAAGCATTAACAGCACGACACTGGACATATCTGAATACAGGAAGGCAGCGTCCAGCAGAGACAGGAGACATTCAGCAGGGGAAGGGAAAGAGGAGATGCTGCTGGAGCCTGGTCTCTGAGGCGGGGCAGGGACCGAGTCTGAGTACTTATTGGGAGACTGCTTTTTAAAAAGAGGAAAGTTACAGCCTCCCCTTCAGTAAGATGCACCAGAAAAGAGGATGGGAGAAGAGAGAGCTATTACAGAGGTGACGTGGCTTGTTGTGTACCAGACACTGTTCTCTGTGCTTTGCCTTGATCATCTCTTATTACACTCACAATGCTGAGGCAGGCCTTGTCATTTAGTCTTCACAGCTAAGGATTCCAAGACACAGAGAGGTGAAGTAGTTTACCCAAGGCCCAACAGTTATTAAATCATGGAGTCAGGATTTGACACAACGATCCAGTGCTCCAACTCTCCTACCTGGCCCCTGTGCTCTATACTGCATCCCAGAGAAGGTGTAGATTGCAGGGCAGGACTTTGACATGTTCCCTGCTTGTGACTTTTGTTTTCCCTATGGAGAGTGCAGCAACACTCACAAAGAGGGAGGGAGGCGCTTAAGGAAACCAGGCATGTATGAAATGACTGCTGTGGAGGGTGGAAGAGCGATTGACTAGAGGAAAACAGAAGATACCCAGGCAGTGTGGAGGGCTCCCTCAATGGTTTTGACCATGAATGTGTAGTGAGATCATTCTATGAGGTCCCGTTCCTTCTGTTACTTCAGCTGCTTCTGTTGAGGCACAGAGAAAGCAGCCTGTGGGGTTCCTCCATGGTTTAGATTATGACAGGTGAGTAGAGCTGAAGGTCAGAAGGACAAAGGAATTCAGGGAACTTGGTGGGGGGAAGGCATGATTATAATAATAGACCGTGGAGGGGGCTAATTGGATTGAGGTTATGACCAGGTTGAAGAGCTGTAGCCGTTGGCGTACTTAAACTAGTTAAGGAGGTAGTATGTGATGTAGTCTTTGGAGATTTAAGTGTTAAATTTCCATTATTAATTCTGCATTTTCTTGCTGCCCTGAGTTCCAGGGTGTGACTGTGAGGGGATAGCAGGAGTGGAAGAGGAGTAGAGGTGACTAGAAATGAGCTCAAAAGTCATACATTTGGACTAAAAGTAGTCTGGGGTCATAAAGAGAAAGACTCTTGATCATGTTTTAGAATATTTATTATTAAATAATGTCGGTTAACTTATTTGTATGAATACCTTTGGATTTGGTTGATATTAGTAGAAAGCTTGCTGTTAAGTTACTGTACTAGACTTGTAAAGTTGTGGCATTCATTAGAAAAGGAAAGCATAAGCATGACTTTACAATTTTTTAACATTGTTTTAGTACTGAACTCAGGAACTTTTATCAGTATGTCTTGTAAAGATTTGGATTCCTTATCAAATCTGAAAATGGGTAGTAGCATATGAAGAAATCCTGATTCTGTTATTATTAGTCAAGTTTTAGTTATTCACCAAAAGGTGCTTGTTGATTAAAAACAAAAGCTACAGGCCTTTTCAGGTAATTCAATCAGACTTGTCTAGATTGTTGATTTGAATGATCACATAAGACTTGGAACCTTGCCCTTCACACAAGCTTCAGGTCCTGCCCCCTTTCTCTCATGGGCTTTCATAGAAATCTCGTGAAGATAATCCCAAAAATGAGTAATAGTAAGTTTCATTGTATTTATTGTGCCTCCTTTTCTTACTGGGTAAATTAAAAGTGCATCTTATGTCTTGGGATGAAGAGAAAACATGCCTGTTCTCTCTTTGATCCTTCTGGAGTTCTTGGGCTTTCACTCCCTAGACCATCACGTGGTCATGTGATCCCAGTCAAAGACAACATTTCTCTTCCTTAAAAACAGCCTGAAATGACTTGCTACTACACGTGTTGCTTTCCCCCAGACTTCACGTTGAGGAAAGTTTGCTACTCAGTTAATGCAAAACTCAATCTAGCTATGGTCTCCCTTGCTTAGGGACAGTGTTTCCTCACGCTCTAAGTGGGATTAATTTTCATAACTTAATTTACCAAGTCCAGGAGGCAAGCAGCATTTGCTATGGGAACGGTAACTGAATCTCCTGGCTTTTGTAATTTAACACATCAACAATGTTGCTACCAAGACATAGGTATTTCTTCTTTATCCCACTTTCACTTCCTTTTTTTTTTTTTTTTCCTTTTTTAGAAGGATTATTGTTGAGGAAAAGAGAAGGAGGATTTAATTTAAGAGGGAGGCTTTTCTAATTAGCACATCGTAATATTCACCTGGTGAGTGGGTAATTGCATGTCCAAAGAATGTATGTGTCTAGACGGTACTTCCCATCTTTGGTGCTAGTTTTGACAGGGCTTTCTCATGGAGGTTCTCTCAGAAAGAGAGAAAAATGTTTGTGCTCACCCTGTGGGTACCTAGCTTAGTGCCCCAAATTGAATAATGTTTACACGAACTTGTCATTAAATTTAGAACTTTGTGCTAATTCACATTTCATCTCAATTGCAATGAGTCATTTACTTGCTAAAATAGAAAGGCCTTTTGGGTTAGATATCTATATGTTCATAGAGTAGGACTGCCAGAAAAGTACTTCCATTGCATTTCTAGGCCATATAATCTTTAGCCTAACATTTGCATATTAATGGATAATTGTACAACATTATGTAAATTACACATGGTGGTGAATATATTATCAAATCAGATGGCCTTCAGGGGTAATTACAGGATGCTGCTGTGTCAACTAGGAAGCTGCAGGTTGAATGCTGAACATTTCCCATAGTAGGAAATACATATAGGCCAGGTTTTATTCCCCTCCAGTGTCACCACTTGCCTTTCACTGTGCCTCTTCATTTTGTTAGATTAAGCACCCTTGGGGTGATAGTAGTCACAGAAGGTTAGAGATGGAAAAATAAAATCCTGATAGAAAAATATTAAAATGTGGAAACTTTTTAGGCTGAGATGGAATCTAAATGTTTGGGTCACAAAATCCCTCGAGTATATTATGTCTTCAAAAGATGTAGACTTAATCTCATGTGCTCTGTTTCTTTTTCTTCTTTTAAACAGAATGTTTTGAATAATCCATGCTTATTGTACAATAACACCAGACAGTACAGCCTCCCCAAATACCCCCTTCCTATCCCAGTTCTTGAAAGTGAACCAGCATATTGTGGGCACATTCCATGCCATGCCTGGATATTGACAGTATAATTCTTCTTAATGGCTGTGTGATACAATTGTATTTTAAACTCTTATTTCATACTGTTTGGCATTGGTAGGTGTTTATTACTTAACCCCATTGGTAAACGACCTCATTCATTTATTGACTGTCTTCCCGTGTTTTCCTTGAAGACCAGTGGCTGATTTATCACTCTGTCCTTCAGGAGTCTCACTCAATGTTTGTTCTGTATTTTGTGGTCAACAAAGCATGGTGGTAGGAAAGGAGGAAGAAGGAAGGATGTGTGATCCTTTTCTGATGGATCCAAAAGTGCTGCCACCATGGAACTGAATTCGGTGTAACTCAAGTCATTTTCTTCTGCCATTTGTCAGGCTTGTTTTCCTGGGAAAGAAATAAGGTTTCTCTTTAGAACATGTCCTTTCTGTAGAAGAGATCTGTACAGTTTGGCTATATCCAGTGCTTTGATAGGAGGCCACTTCTCTGTAATTATGTCCTGGTATTTAACAGCAAATGACAGGCCAACTAGTCTTTACCACCATTTAAGACTGTCCCTTCCTAATCCCTTAACCCTTTCAAAAATACTCCCTTTTCCATCCTGCTTGATTTCCATATAAAATTACCTCCACCACTGTTACTCTGTTTTTGGTTCTCTCTTCTGCTAGTCAGTGAAAACTGAAAGTGAAACAGTTTATGCTAAAACAAATCTATTATTATAACAGGGGTCCCTTTTCCAAAAACAAAATATAAACAATGGCCAAATTTAGAAAGTTGAAGGTAGTCATTGACGAATCCATCATTGAGATGTGTGTTTGGAAATCTGAATCCTCACCTGAGCAGGCCCTGTGATCAAAAACCTATGATGTCTGAGTCCTGCTTCCTTCTTCCCCAGCCAGACTGAACCAGAATCAGATGACTTGAGACTTTAGCCCAAAGTTTTGACAAATTTTATTTGCTCAGCTTAGTTACACTATTAATAAAATATATAAACAAATAAAACCGATGATCTAATATTCATAGGGAGAAAACTCAAAAGAACCATTAAGTAATGTTTTCCCATTTTGGTCATGTGTCCTAGAATTGTGTCAGTACATTAACACCAGACAAAGGAAAGGAGCTCTGCTTCATTCAAAGGCAATTCTGTAGTTTTCACAGTGTCAGGATTTCGAGTTCGATGGTTCAGTCCCCATTTTGCCAGTGACCCCAGACAAGTCGCTTAAAGTAAGTTTTTCACCATCAAACTTTAAAGGAGGGCAATGATGCTTATCTCACAGGACTGTTCTGAAGGTTAAAAGAGATGATAGTTATAAAACCCTTTAAAAGAGGAACTGATGATCCATGGGAGGTGCTCCATACATATCTTTCCTTGAAGGTATCTGTCCTTGTGTTTAGCTTCTTCCTGTGATGGTATCACAGAACCGTCTAAATGCCATTATTGTCAAAACTAAATTGACAACAGGTGGCACGATGTGCAGGTCTGAACCTGCTCTTTGACAAGTCACATATTTACCAACATTTGCCTTTTCTCCATTTGCAGCTGAGATAGATAATTTGGAACCATTGGGAACAGATGAGAACATGAAAGGCATTGTGATCATTATTGCTTGAGTGCCATCGGGTCTCATGTGGGAAGACTTGCGAGAGGAAAAGGACAATAATGAAAATAGAAACCTGCCTAGAAGAATTAAGCTGTGCTGTCTAGGGCCTCCCTCACATGACTTCAAAGGTACATTTCCTTAAGTGGGAGTTCAAGGATTAATCTCCTTGCCAGTTAGAAATAATTCCTAATGATTAGCATAATAGTGAATCTCTTTTGGAGATGCTATTGATGGCAGTTAATAATGAAAAGTAGTAAAACATACAGAAGTGGCTTCTGCCATACACCACCCAAAGAAGAAAATATAATAGCTAATGAATAGGCCATAAAATATTTTCTGCTGCTGTGTATAAAAGTTTGACACATACAATACGAGTTTTCAACAAGAATAAGGTATCTGATCTTTATGGTGCTCCATATGCAAAGAGCTGATAAATTGGCCCTAACTTGCATTTCTGACTTGAAATAGTTTTAATCTACCACTTGTGACAAGTGCTGTTAAAGATTGGGACTTGTTGGGCTCCCCATTTTACAGAGCTCTGACATCTGTCTGGAAAACCCCCCACTGATACAGTTCTTACCCTGGACAGATCTGAATTACCTCCCTGGGCTCATTAAGGTAATTCATCAATGTGGAGATTAAAGAGGAGAGAAGGTAAAGGAGCTGTCTCAGGATGGCTCATTGGGCATCTAAGTAGTCACGAAAGATTCCAGCATCAGACTCTCATTTATGACATTGACAACGGGGAGACCTTTCAAAGCCTCAGGAGGCTCTGGTGGGAACTCATGGCTGGTGGATGCATCATGGTTGGTAATACTGAGCCCGAGGGGCATAGGCCCCTCCCCACTGGCACCATTTGTCCTTACTTGGAGGTCCCCTTACAGGAAGAAACCCACCATGGCATCCAGAAATCTCTAAGAAATCGTTTGGATGGGAGATATTGCTCCATGAGAGTGCGGCTGCTTTGGTGTTTTTCTAGAGTATCTTCAGACCGTACTCAACACCCAGAAACGACAACCCCAGAAGTTCCTGTACTGAGGTTCTCTGGGGGACAGGTCCGTCACACCATGACTGAGGGAGATCACCCCTCCCTGACCCTACAGAAGTTGTTTCTTTGTCCATCAGTTCCTTCAGTCAATTTGAAGAAAGTATGGAGGGCGAGACTTCTTTTTATTTTTGCTTTTTTCCTGCTCCTCTGGGATGACCAGGCCTCCAGCGGTGGCAGGGTAGTGAAGGGGCAGCGAGGGAGAGCTTTTCCCGGCAGAATGAGAGAGAGCCACTGGCACATGGCTCCTCACCAATCAAGTTTTAAGTTCATCACAAGAAAATGTGATGAACCAGCTGAAAACTCTCCCACAAGAGTGGGAGATATTTTAAAGTCTGCACCTCTGTTCTTTTGACTTGAGTGATATATCCCAGATAGGAGAACTTAGCATTTATATGCAGACACCCCTACAGAACCAAAGGAAATCAGCACGAGAAAGGATGTTAATGTTAAGGGACTCCAAGGGATTCTGGACTGAGGACCCTGCTGGCTTGTGCTAGAGTGGCCACTGTTCAGCTGCCAGTGACACATAATATAAGTTGTACCATGCATAGGTACATGTCACTGTAAAGCTGCCATCAGTCTTTTCTTTTCATAGCACTGAAGGACAAACTTTTTCTGTCACTATTTCCTGCCAACCTCCTTAGGGTTAAATATGCCTTGCCTTTTATTAAATGTTGATGATAACGTTAGAGGATTTTCAAAATGCCTTAATTTGACTCATTATGAAGTTGGTAATATTGTGTCATATCCCCAATTTAAAAGAAAATGCTTTCTAGTCTGCAAAGGCCCAAAATAGAGATTAGTAAGCCAGATAAATTGCCAGCATCTATTCCCCTCCAAACTCAACTTTTTACCTGAAACTCAGAAAGGTGAAGAGGATTGTTCTCCTTAATAGACATAGAAGTAGGCTCACTGTGTGTGTTTGTGTGTATGTGAGACACTGACTCCCAAGCCTCCACTCTCTCCACTGAGTTCCACTGTCTTAAGGAACTCAATTCTAGCCGAGTGCCTCATTGTATTTCTCCTCCTCCCTTCCCATTACCACATACACATCCCCACGAAGATGCAGCATCTGTTCTGATGGTGGATGGTTCCATCTGTTAGTTCCAGAACACCTTACCTCTAAGTGTCCAAAGAGGTCCCACCTTTGGAGCCATACAACATGGTTAGGCTGAGCTAGTCAAATCTGTTTGCTTGAAAAGAACTTGAGGCAGGCCCCGCTTCTCTCCTTTTCTATCTGATCTCTTTCCTTTTTAAAAACTCCAAGATTAAATAGACCCAGTTTGTGGTAGAGATTTCCTGGTTTCATTTTTTGGACAAAAATGTCCAAAAAACAAGTAAGCTTGTTCCATAGGGGTTCTGCTTGGTCTGAGTGGGGGAAGGGAGGCTGTACAAGTTCTGAAGGTTGATACTCCCAGAATTATTGATCTTATTGTGAACCGATGCATGAAAAGCTGAACCCACCTGGTGTCCCTGTCAAGAAAGTCACTTAGAAGAGACTGCAACTATTGTTGCTTTTTAATCACTGCATTTCTTTCCTCCTGGGTACACTGACCTTGTAAAGAACTAGCTAGAGATCTATAGTCAATAAAAGTAGCTTGTGTTTATAAATCACCCTTCTCTCAGTGTGTGAGAACTATTCCACAACATTTCCCAAAAATAGAGACTTCCTGAAATATCATCGAAAGAGATAGGGCTATTGTAAATTGTAAATCATTTCATTGCTCTGAAAGCACCAATGCTTACTAAATATTTTCAGGTTAATTGAACCCTAATTAAGGTTAAATCAATGCTAAATGTTACTGCCATGGGCTGCATGGGTTACATGAAATGCAATATGAAAATCTAAAGTTTTCCTTTCAGCCTAGATTCTGAGCAGGACAGCCCCCTTAGAAAGTTTGTGGACATCCACTGTGTATGTCTCGGCACTGCCCAACTCTGGAATGGGCCATTTACATTGACTACAATGATGATGGTGCCTCCTAGAGTTGGACCCCATATGCAGTTGTGGGCACACCAGGACCCATGACTGAAAAGACTTAACCAGATGTGGTGAACAGGTAGATCCCCCAGACAGCTTCTCATCCCTAAAAGCACAGGAGCCAGAACCAATGAGCCATACTACCTGCTAGATGGCTGGAGTTAATGACACTGCACACCATATTGAATATTCCCTCACAAGCTCTAATTGGGGCAGATCCTACAAATGGATGGTTAATGACCACATCTTGTTGGTCCTTGAGAAAATATCTGGGCAGTGAATCTGTAGGGCTTTGGGGCATATGTATCTTAACTACTTAAGCCAATTTATACTCATGCATGATATTCTTAAATCTGCTTAATTATGGACCTACAAGTCCCTTTTTGGCTCCTGTGATGATATCAGTTGCCAAAGAAATGAGGAAACTGAGGTTCAGAAAGTCTACTCACTCAGCTTCCCAAATTCACGCAGCTAATAAGTGAGAGAGATGGAGTTCTCCCAAATCTTTAAACCTGTGTTCTTTAGAGTATGTACTCTGCTGCTTCTATTTTGCACAAGTCTGTTGTTTGTTTGTTTATTCTATAGATGTAGTAGCCCTTTTTTTTCTTATTTTCCTTCTATATACATCTACTGATCACAGGAGCCAGTTTCCCATATTCATTTTAACGCTCAGTATTTATATTGTGGGTTGAGTTGCAACTTGTTTTTGACATGGCTAACAGGGAGACATAGGTATCCCCGGGAAGCTAAATAATAAGCTCCTTAGAAATCTGTTGCCTGGGTGAGTGAATACGTTCAGCTTTATTGTTTGGAAGTCATAGCATTACCTCTAGGACAAGAAGTACAATACATATGCTAATATGTTCATGAATGGTTGGAAGGATCTTTGAATCAAAGAAACTTGTCTGTTTCACATTTATAGCCAATGGAAGTTGGATTTTTTTCAGCGGGTTTTCATGAAGAAAGGAGAGTGCCAGAAACTGAAGATTACTACATAGCATTGCCTTCCTCACAATTACTCTAGACATGCATGCTATTTGCAAGGGCTTGGATAAAATTATTGTCAACCTTAAAATCCTATACAGCTTGTAAAATAGAACATAATATATATTGTACAAATTCCCGGTTACCTAGGACATGATTTGAATAAATGCGAGTTCATACCTTTACCTTGAATTGGGATTATACAAAGTGCTAAAATGTTTCTTTTCAAATTATCTCATAGGATCTCCTTGAAAATTTAATAAAATATCACCACACTTTACCTGTTATTACTAAACCAATGCAGTTAGCCCCTGTAACTTTGTACATGACTTTACTGTAGCACATATCACTTTCCTCCTTGCAGTGCTGTTCTTAAGCCTATAACCAATCCCCCGCTTTCCCCAGGTCCTTGAAATTATGGGCAGTGTCTTATACATTTTCATGCTAGGCCACTAATCAGTGAATGCTAGGAGACTGAAGTGTGAATGCTTTTATTTTCACAAATCTTTAAAGGTACAGTCTGAAAAATATCACTACAAATTTTTTTAATGGATTGTTGAAAAAGACTAGTTTTTGGTGTTTACAAGACAAGTTTACAAACACTAGCACCCATTTTGAGTTCACTGAATTTAATTTCTGCCAAAATATCACTTCCTTTTCTGCCATAAGTATTAGCATGATAAATTAGAAAGCTCCTCTAAATATAGTCTATCTAGGTTCCTGCACAAAGGCATGTTTTGAGAATTTTGTAAAATCATATCCTTGTAGGGAGCATGAGTTCGTGTTTGATGCTCTCTGCGGTGCTTAATTGGGGCATACACCTGTCCTTGACTGTATCTAAAGGATTTGAATCCATAATCTGAATAAAGTTATGCAAATTATACTCAGGAAATTCAAAATACCCCAAATCCAAGAGGACTATTTCACAATTAAAGGTTTTAAATGTTCCAGTAGGCTGTATCCATGGGACAAAAACAAAGATTAATTTTAACTTTGATAAAATTCTGCACTTGGGTTTAAAGAATCAGTTCACAGGTTTACAGCCAAGGAGACTCTGTCTCTAAGTAAAGAACCTGAGCATTTTAGTTGACTACACCATCAATCTAAACCTGGTATTAATGGTTGTTTAGTAAAACCAATGCAATCTGGTTGTACTCACTGAAATATGATTTCCAGATCCAAGGAGGGAGTTAATAGTCCCATGATAAATATACATGACTCAAACCATACCTGAAATATTATGAGTTATCCTGGGGCACGTATTTTAAGAAGGATTTTGGCAAACAAGAACTCATACAGAAGAAGGCCATGATATCTTTTAATAATGGCTGAAGAAATGAGGTATGATTAGCTTTGAATAAAGAAGGCTAATAGAAGGAGACACATTAACTTTCTTCATGTATTTCAAGGTCTGTCAAGAAGAAAGGTATTTCACTTACTGCATGCCACTCTAGAGGTTAAACTAGGAGCTACATGTATGAAAGTATTAGGAAACCAGACAATTATATATAGGAAAAAAGTGTCCTACAGAATTGTGAGGCACCATTCCTGTTCAGACCAAAATTACATGACAGTCGTTCATGGATATTTCCAAGACCCAGGCTAGAGTTCCCTTTTCATCTTTTGACTTTTGTGCATGTACTGATTTTTAAAAAATCTATCAACATAAAGAAAAAAAATTCTCTCCTGTGTCTGAAACTGCAGATCATTAAAAGAATATGCTGACAATAGTGCCTTCAAAGACCCAGAATAGAGAAACAAGAGAATTGGATTTTCTCAGTCTAAAACTCTAACACCCTCACCTACACCCGCACCCTAGACCTCAAGCATTCCACAAATCCCAGACGCCGCTCTCATGTAGTGTTTATGGAGGAGACTAGATAGCCATAGTTAGGGAACCTAGGACAAATAGGGGTTGTGCTTGATGCTCTCCATGGTGCTGAATTATAGCCAAGTGTTTCAGGCTTTCTCATGGTTTGTTTACTTTTCCTTCTGTCTATCCTGCAACAAATCAGGATGCACCTCTTATTTATTGATCTGCCTCTGTATGATGATGCCAACCCATTTAGATCACATCCTAACATCAAGCCTTCTTATGATTCTGCCTATCTTTGTTTAAATCCAACTGGTAACAGCCTGCCTTGACCCCCTCATCTGTCTCTCAAGAAAGATGAGTTATGGGAGCCTTCCTGCCTTGGATGAGTAGTTAAAGTAGGTGAAATAACACATGTATAGGTCTATCTTGACATATAAAATAAGTTCATTCCTAAAACATTTAAAGCCAGCTCAGATGTATATTGATTTTCAGTAGACTTAGACATGAAAACAAATATTGGATAAGGTGGGTTTTTTCGTTGAGAAAGATAGCATTATGGGTTTTATGAACCACTGATCTACTAGATATAGCAATTGAAATTTTCTTTTTTACTCTTCTGATATATCTCCTATATACAAAGAACAGTTCTTGTTGGTTGGAGCTATCAATTTCTAAAAACTAACCATGGCTTTGCATGCAATGGGGACACCTCAGGTAAAGGGCATTACATGCCAACCAGAAGAACCACACCGACAGAAGTCTTGACAACAGAAGCAGAGATTTGATAAACTAGGGCTGTGCAAAGTGGACAGTGATATTCTACAGATAATATTCTGCAGATTCTAGTCCCTGGACTAGCAAGGAAAGATACATCTGTTCTACCACAGAGTGTCAACATTCATAGAAAAATGGACTGATGATGTGAACATTGTCACTGAAACTGAGCTCAAATGAGAGGATCTGGGAAGTCTCAGGGTTAATAAGAGGAAAAGGAGCTACTGAAAGAAATGAATGAAGCACCATGGGAGGAAAGTTTGAGAATCTGTAGTATTTAATTATAATTAAGACAAATAAAAACTTGCATGGATGACAAACCATTTAAGGCTTATAAGTTATATAACCAGATTTTAATGGTGAAATTCCTTCAGGAAAGGATTCATTTGAAGTAGTTTACTAGGTGCAATTTATAGAACAATTATGCATATAACAAATATTTTCTGTTACACATGTGAATTTGATAGAAAGAGAAAAAACTTAAAAAATAAGGGAAAAATAAAAACAAGTATTCAGAGAATATAAAAAAGTGATGCTTTCATCCTTGGAATTTATCCAGTCAGTCTCTGTGATTGAATAATATTCTGTAGAAGGAACTTTGAGCTTGAAATAATTTTTACTCTTTCATAATTTAGACCAATATTTTAACATCTGGTCAAACTCAGTGTCAGATCTATTAGTCTTAGAAAAATTATCCAAATTAGGATGAGTCACTAAAGAAGTAGCCCATTTATTGACTAATTCTCTTTGAGAGGTTTTTCTTCCCTGAGAAAAAATGTTTCCCAGAGCTAGGGTGTCCTGGTGTCCATTTGAAAGCTCTTACCATATTTCAACCCAGTGTGCTCAAGTAAAATAGGTTTATTTCTCATTATCTTCCTTTTATCTTAGCATTGGAATTTCAAAAGTGTTGATGCTACTTATACCCGCTTTTATACATTTTATATATATTCATATGCCTAGTTTCATGGGAGTTCAGATCAATCACTATGTAATAGCCAAATGAGGAAGAAAAATGAATATGTCAAAGAAAGGATTCCTGTGGGAAATTCCACATTTAAGGCAAGGTATCTTCCCAGAATCCCATAGAGTAAACTAAGCCCCCTCCATATGTGCTGTCTTCTGTGGTTGAGTCATATCCCTGGCCAGTAATTAACTTCAGTTGGAGAAAACTAAAAATCAACAACAAATATTTGACTTTCTTCCACCCAAGCACAGATGAGGCTCTGATAAAAACATTTCAAGTTAGTCAGTCTGTGAATTTGACTTCATCATCTATCAAAAAGGAATCGTAGAGTTACTGTAATGTATTTGGACTACAGTAGAGGCACAATAACTGTTGGCTTCCTTTCCACCTTCTCTTTTTTTTTTTAAACTTTTTATTAATTAAAAAACTTAACAAAAGAACATTAATATATCATTCCATTCTACATATACAATCAGTAATTCTTAATATTATCATATAGTTGCATATTCATCATTTTTTAGAACATTTGCATCGATTTAGAGAAAGAAATAAAGAGACATCAGAAAAAGAAATAAAACAATAATAGAGAA
>PVIY010040566.1:0-22303 GCA_004026745.1 Myrmecophaga tridactyla
TGGCATGCAATTTATATTTATTGCTAATGAGTCTGAGTTATAAAATGTTCCTTTAGACAATAAGATTCTGGGGTACTTTTAAAATATTAATCAATCTGTACCTGA
Organism: Myrmecophaga tridactyla; assembly: GCA_004026745.1. NCBI lineage: Eukaryota > Metazoa > Chordata > Mammalia > Pilosa > Myrmecophagidae > Myrmecophaga > Myrmecophaga tridactyla. The sequence goes on from PVIY010040566.1 coordinate 106, forward strand.
CTTTTCAGAAACATTTACGTTAATGAAAGCAAAGCAGACTCAATTAAAAGTACTGATAATAGTAGTAATAGCAGCTAAAATTTACTTAATATTTACTAAATGCTAAGAATTACACTGAGTGCTTTGTATACATTATCTCATTAAATACAACAACCTATAAAGTAGACGGCATTGTCATACAGAGGAAGAAACCTAGGCACAGTTTAAAAACTTGCTCAAGATCTATTCAGTCACACATATAATTTCTCATGCATCTAATTAGTGACAAACTAAAATAATGAATCCATATAGGGACTCCAGAGCACAAGCATGTAACTACTATACTAAATTAACTCATAATAAAAAGAGCCAATTTAATATATATTTCTTAAGTACTGTTAATAAGAAGAAATAATGGCCATACTTATTTCCCATTACTTAGCAGCTAAAGTCAAGTTCCTAATCCCTCCATCCTGTACCCATAATAAAATCAAAATAGTCAACTATTACTTTCCAAATTAAAAAAATTTTCTAACCCACTTACTACCAACTAATTCTGTAAAACCGCTATCTTTCTAAATTATTTTTAAATAAGTTAATGTTTATATATTAATTTGATATTTTGTGTTTCTACATTTTAAATTTCCACATTTTGAACAATCTCAAACTTAAAAAGTATTTTATAGTTCAAAGTAAAAGGATTATTATAACTACAGACTATGTTTTCAGATATCGTAAGTGGGAACAGAAAACATACTAAGTAGATATAAAAAATATACTGATTTAACTTCAGAAATAACACAGAGATAATATGGGGATCCCTCACTACCTAAACTTTATTTGATCTTTGCTCTCCAAAACTCAGTAACCAAACAGCAAATAAATTCTTACACACATCTCTTGCTATTCAGACTGTTTTCTGCTTATTATCCAAAACTCAGGATTTGGCTCACTCACCATCCCTTGTTATCAGAACTACTTTCCCAATCTCTTACTTTCCAAATTCAGGAACCCAACAGTTTTGGATATCAAGATTACACATGCATATATATTCACAGCCTATATAAATTTAAGAATTGTTGTTTAAGTAATTTAAGTAAGATTTTTTTAATGTGAATGAAATGCACATATCTATATTTAAATTCAAATTTTACATTTAACTCAGAGTGATTAAAAACTTTTCTACATAAAAGTTTTTAAACTAGAATGTGGCCAAGTATTTTTTTTTTACTTTTAGACAATATTAAAAATATAAAGGAGGCTGTTTAGTATATGACAGATTATTATAAGGATAGTTAAATAATGCTCATGAATGGCTGCTATCAAACCCCTCTAAAGCCAGTTTTAAATAACAGACATACTAGTATTCTTCTCTAACAAAAAGGAAAATAAAAGTAACAGTTGCAAAAGAGTAGAGAAGTTGAAAATGATAGCAAAAATTCCAAATTTCAAAAGTATGGTATGAAACAATTCTAGAAGTAACAACTCCTTCAGGTTCAGCCAAAAGTCAGACCTGTAAAGCAAGTAATGAATTAACTAGGTTGAAAAAAAGGAAGCACCATGTATTTAACCTACACTAACATTTGAACCTAAGTTTTTTCAAAAACATTAAGAATTCATCATATAATAAACTAATTTACAAGGCTTATTTTTAAACATGCATCAATACCCTGTCCTCAAAGGTCAAACCTTTTATCATTAAGAAGAAATAATGGCCATGATTTATTTCCCATTACTTAACAGTTAAAGTCAAGTTTCTAATCCCTCCATCCTGCACCTTCCCCACACATGTAAAATCAAAAGTCAACTTTTATTTTCCACATTAAAAAATATTTTTTCTGACCCACTTACTACCAATTATGGAAAATGTCAGCTGAAAACCAAGTTCGAGCATATCAATTTTTTCTCACATATTCAATTATTTTAATAAATACGGTAAACAGGAAAAATTTAACAGGTAAGGAAAAAAAGGTAGACAGGAAAAGTAAACTACTTTCCAAATTCTTCTTCTGAATAAAAAACATACTAATGATTAAAGGAATTATAACTAAAGCTACCATTTTATCCTAATTTGGCTATATTTTCCTAAGAGCTCACTTTAGATTTGGTGATTCCAAAGAATGTGAAACCCTTAATGGAAGAAAATTTATGCAAGGGCAATTCTAACAGTTACCTGACACCGTCCATCTCCCACATTTAAAAACATGTATAAAAGCAAAATTAAATTTAAAAAAAAGAACTAAACCTCGTCTACAAGACTCACAAAGTGAAATGACTTAAGAGTCAATAATATCTTGAACTTAACTGATTCCATATAAAGCACCAACACACAACCCCTTAAAGTAATAAAAATCAGAATATTTTTGCAGGTTATGCAAACGACAGGTATGTTCTGCCTACGTCTGTCTCCCTAACAAGCTAAGACGCATTGCTAAGCTTTAAAGTCAAGCCAGAGAATGAGTGCTTTGGAAGGGAACAAGCCCAGAGGCCGTCAAGCCTTAGTGTGCTGATTCTGCACGGTGACACAATGACTGGACGCAACACGTAAATGTCACTGTTTCTTTCAGTTAAGTTTTCCTCACGCCGTGGTCAGCAGTCCACACTAGACACGTCATCTATGCCTAACGTGTCTCCTACACAAAAACACGGAGCTCTAATCGGGATGGGGCTCTAGGGGTCCCTCCACTCTACGGTTCTAGTCAACCAGTTTTGAAATAACCACACACGGAGAATTTCATTTTACTGCAAAGAGAGTTAAGCGGCAAGGACTTAGTAATCGCAGTAATATAACCCATAAACGATACCATGCTCGGCCAAATGTCAATACCAGAATTTCTGAAATAAACAAACCTGTGTCTATGTTCATCGGGTCCGTGGATCAGGAAGACCCCAGGGATTTTAGACATTTTGCCGGCATCTACGTGAGGAATTAACACGTCTTCCAAACCCAGATCAAAGCGTTTGTGTTTTGATGAGTCTGGAAGGAAGAAGAATGCCCCAAAACACAGGGTGATGAAGGCACTAAGAATAAGGAGAAGGATAAACTTCTCAGAAAGTCTCAAGGTAGCCCTGTGATGCGGGAAGGAGGGCGGCCCCAGGTTCAGAGGCGGTATCCTCCGACCAGATAGGGGCAGCAGGGCCGGGGTAGTCATCGTTCAGGCTCGCGGAAAGAATATCTTACCAAGTTCTCATCTTATAGCAAACGTACAATACATTGAACGGTCTCCAGGATATTGGCAAAAATGGGGAAACCCGATTTCTCTCCTCTTAAAGGACTGTTGTGCTTTTTAGGAAGGCACCTCTTTCATGCTCGTCCAATTACATTCAGAAACTGGCGCGACACCCCCACACGATCACAGGACTATGTTCTGGGGTATTTTCTTGGCCATCTGACTTAAACACTGCACCCAGTTACCGCAGGTCTCCCAGTCATTCCTAAGGACAGACGCCGCAGAAAAGATGCAAGGTGGGTTCCTCCATTCCCGCTCCCCGACGAGACGCTCAAACGTGGTCTTCAGCTCCGTAAAGGAGACCTTCCGTGAGCCCAGCAGTCGCAGCAGGTGCACCTGGCCTGCTCCCACCCTGCTACTCCAGAACGTCTTCACCGTGGTGGAGGAACACGCAAGGGTGTCCTCAGCAGTCTGCCCGAACCGAGGAAGATCTCCCACCTCGCTGGGAAGCCCGAGCGGCGGCGCTGGGGGAAGCGGCAGGAAGAGCCCCGCGGGGGCCGGCACCTCCCGACGCTGCCGGGCAGGCTCTGGGCGCCGGGGAGGGCTCGGACGCCGCCCCCTCGATGGCCGGAGCGAAGGGCGATCAGACCGCGAACACCTAACCCCTCCGAGCCGCCGCGGCCGCCGCCGCTGTTGCTACCGCACGGGTCTGTCAGCGAGCGGAACTTCCTGCTCGCGCGGCCACTGAGCAGCCCGGGCGCGTCGGGCGGGAGGGGAGGGGCAGCGGCCGCCCCCTCCCGGCTCCTCCTCCTCACCGCGGCGGGTTAAGTTAACCCCGGCGCCGGCTCCCCACGCGAGGCCGCCGCCAACCTGCCGCGGCCGGTCGCCGCGACCCAGCCCCCGCGACTCGGCGGCGTGGGAAGAAGCCACCGCGGCCCCTCAGTCCCAAAGCCCGGGGCAGGCGCCTGCTCATTCCTCGCTCAGCCCTGGGGCGCCGGCGGGCCTGGGCGCGCGGGGGCGGCCGCGCCTCAGGCGAGCAGAGGTCGGCTGCGTCTCGCTCCCCGCCGGCCGCCGTGAGGTCCTCCTCCACGCCGGGGCCGCTCGCTCGTGGCTCTAAGCTCCGGCGGTGGCGCGGCGGCTGTGGGAGAGGCCGCGCGTCCGTGCGGCGCGAGGCCCCGGCCCGGTCCTCCCTAGGCCGGGTGCGCGCGGCACAGCGGCGAGGCCGACATCCGTTGGGCGCACGCCCGAAAGGGTCCCCGGGCTGGGGGGAGGGGGCGGTAGGGCGCGGGCGGGCCCTGGGCCGGGACTCGCGAGCGTGCGTCCCCGGGCGGCGGAGTGCGAGGTGCGCGCGCACGCTCCCGGCCCCGCCGCCCCTCCCCCGCCCCGCCCGGCCGCGCTCGGGCCTCGCGCGGTTGCCGGCTCTGCCGCCCGCCCCCGCCGAAGCGCCTGCAGGCGCCGGCGAGGTCGGCCCCCTTCGCTTTCCGATAAGTTTCGTCGGTGGCGACATCTTTACCTTCGCCGGGGTTCCTCTACTTGACTTGACGTTTGGGCGAGGGGGGCAGGGCTCAGGTCAGGAGGCCTTTCTGGCGTGGAGGGTGCTGGAATTGACGGGTTCCGACGACGACCGTTTCTCTGGCGCTGTGGAAGTCTCGTCTGCGGCTACAGCCCGTCCGTCCGCGGGGCTCGTCGACGCGAGCTCGGTTTCTTCCGCGCGGCTCGTGCGCGCGTTGGCGGTCCCCCGAGGCCCGAGCCGTAGATTGAGCCCAACCGTGTGCCCGGCTCCGTGGTGAAAGGAAGATGGCGGCCTTGCGTTTCCTCAGAGGTGGCGTGCCCTTCGCCTGACAGGAGGCCCCTCACCGTCCCGAGTCGGAAAGACACGCGCTTGCCGTGCCCTCACACCCCTCGCCCCCAACCCTAGAGGCGGTAATGGGTGTGCACGGGAGGTGCTAAAACCCCGAAACTGCAGCATTGGCTGAACTCGGGCTTGAAAACCTGAGCCAGTTCTCTTATTCCTCGAACGGGCGAGACCCATGGGATGGAATGCCAACAGTGTTGTGCAGCACACACGCTGCCTTGCGTCCGATTTACTTAATGAGCGTGGTTATTCTCACGTCAGGTCGCCCTTCCCTCGGCACAGCCTTCGTGAGGTCGGGGCGTTGGCGAGGAGGCGCTTGTTCCCGGCGGGGCAGGTCCGCCTTAGGTTGAAGGGGGAGCGGGAGCCTCGTGCTGTGGGCCGCGGTGCAGGCGCATGCGCGCGGCGCTGCCTCCAGAAGCTCCGCACTGCCATCCGCCAGCAGGAGTCATCGTCCCTGACGCGCTTGTGCCAAGGAAAACCCAGATGTTGAGGGCCGCCCCGAGGCGGTCACCCAGCCAGGGCGAGCCCTGCGTGGGAGCCCGGGGAGACGTGCAGCAGCAAAAGTCCCTGCCTTCCCGCTGTGGGCTCTTAAAACGGGCCAGCTTCACGACTTAGCCCGATTCCGGGCCTCTCGCTAAGCCAGAGGAAGAGAAACACCCTCGTTTCTTACTGCTGAGGTCATTGTTTTCCACGGAAACATCAGAGGAAGTAAGAACTGACCTCTGAGTGAAACACCAAGTTATGTAAGTCTTGAAAAGTAAATATTACCCGGCTTGACACCGAATCGTTAAGAACAAGAGAGGGCGATCATATGGAACCTGCCTTAACCTAGTTGGCAAATGTGACATAATGCGGAGACAGAGTTACATGTGACCTTTCTTCTTGCCTCTGCTTGTTTAGCAAAATTAATTTTTCCTTCAGGAGAATAAAAACATAATTATTTAAATTGGGCGTTATTACAGGTGTCCAAATATAGTCTGCAATTTCGATGTTATTGTAACTGAGAAGTTAGGATTTAACAAATGATTGTGACTACTGAATCGTATAAAGATTCCTTTTTACTTTCTGGTATATTTGAGGAGTTCGAGAAGAATACCAGAGATCTCTGAACTATAATACAGCTGCCCTGATCTCTTGATAATGATTGTAAAAGCCTTTATCTTCTGTCTTTTTGATTGTGAAAAGCTTGCACTCTCTTTAACCTTTTTTTTTATTTATTTAACTTTAGAAACTTGTAATCACAGGGCCAAATGTCCTAATGCTAACGGAGGAACTTGAATCAACTCAGAAGTAACCATTAACTTGGTCCTAGCACAGTTTCATTCCTTTACATTTGTAAATTGTTTTTGCCAGTACTTGCTATCAAAATGATAATAACCGTATCTCCCCTCCTTTCTGCTTATATTTGCCATCCAAATTGTAATGACTTCATCTTCCCTTGTTAGAATCCATAAAAACTTTGAACTCCCTGGACACACAGAGTCAGATTATTTTTAGGCCCAGAGGCATCTGATCTGCTTCACACCTAGCAATAAACTCTCTCTGAAACCCCAGTGTCTCGGGAATTGTCTTTTCAGCGCTTGGGGCCAGGAATCCACCACCTTTGTCCAGTAACAGTGTCATCAGTTATTTAATTATAATCTTATACACCATCATCAAAAACTATTATGTGTATGTGTATATTCCTCTAGATACTAGATGCCTCTCAAATGAGTTTTAGAAGAACATACTATTTTTTTTAAAAAGCAAGTTGCAAAATTTATTCACAAACTGGGATTACAAGTATATTAAAATATGCATACAAAAAGACAAGGGGGTGGTTTAAATGATTACAGGTTATTATGTTAGGATATTAGTCTTATGTATGATTTTCTCCATGTGTTCAGTATGTGTGACTATTACATTTAAATAAATTTGAAGGAAGCGGTGCTAGAGAAGTTTCTGGTCAGATCTCAGACAGGTGGAGTCACTTGTATCAAGGTGAACACACACACTGGGTCCATTTGAGGGTAATCAGCCGAATGTAAGTGAACTGCTACATATATGCAACAGGAAAGTATTTCATTCCAGAGGGTCTATGCTTTATTCAAAAGTATGGACAAAATTCCAGACTTGCAATTAAAGTGGTGATTTTCTTTTTACAAATCCATGTAAATTAGTATTTAGGAAAATTAGGCTCAGAATGACTAATGGATATCATAAATATGTTTCTGTAATCAGAAGACCTAGATGGTGTTTTCTTTCACCACCAGTGCTGTTATTTCAGGCAAATATTTTATCTCTTTAAATCCAATAATAAAATGGGACTGTTCAAATATATTTAAGAGGCACCATGGATTATGGGTAGACTACAGAACCAAGAGCCAAAAGATACGGATTCCAACCCATCACTTACTGAGTTTGCTTATTTATAAAACATATATAATAATGTCTGCCTATGATCCTCATAAAATGCTTTGAGAACTTGTTAGTTCTATACAGTATAAAGGGGTTGTTATTTATGGTGGTGTTTTTATGACTTGACAATGTGAGATTTTAATCTGTCTAGCATCCTTCTGGAAAACTATTCCTGAATGCCAAATCTGTGGGTTCAGGGTGAGATGACCTACTCAACTCAACCATAGCACTTGCTCTTTCCCCAACCACCAACTGGATCCAGGGGTGGTTATGTGACTCAAACCCAACTAATCTTTGTACTACATTTCCCTTGCATAACGTTTGGTTCAAAGATGGGCATATGACCTAAATTTAGGCCAATCAGAGCCCTCCTCAGGTCATTTGCTGACACCATCAAGAAAAGGTTCTCACTTTTCCCTGGAATTCTCAGCCCTGAGCAGGCAGAAACCTTAGATCTGCCAGTGGCCCTCTCTGCTACCAGTGAAGAAGCTTGCCTACAAATGAAACAGAGGAAAAGAACTAGGGCACTGAGAGAGAAGGTATTCGCTTGAGCCCTTGGTGCAAAGGTGGATCCAGGTTTTGCAGGACCTGAAGCTTATGGAATTTTCCTGTAAGAAAAAGGATACAAAATTAGTTACAAATGTGTGTTTTGTTTAAAACTGAATTCACTTACAAGTAAATATTTCTTCAGAATGCCAGAAGCCACTCCAACACCACCTGACCCATGGAGGAATATGTTGAATGGGGAGTCAGGGTGAAAAATAGATCACCATGATAACCACTTGTGATGAAAATATCCTACTTTTGCAAATTTTAGAAAAACATCTGAGCATGTAAACATTATTAGGGCTTTAGGGCCAAGCAGAAACCCAAAAGCTTACATTTCAGTAGGCTCCTACTAAGTCTATTCTGCTCTGAATCCAGCCATGTTTACATGCCTATACAAGCCTATAAACTTATTTTCCACTGGAATTGGTTTCTCTGGCTTGTAATCAAGCACGTCTTGACTAATACAGAGCATGTCTGTATATGGAGATGCTAGAGCTGCCACTTTTATGTGAAGTGTTGGTAGTTTTACAAGCGTAAAGGCCCAGGAACCAAAAGGAACCCAGGTGGCCACAAGCGTGGGCCAGGGATAAAAGGAGAGTACAACCAAGAGAGAACAGTCTCCTAATCTCCTGGAGAAGCCAGTGGGAAAAGACCTAAAATTGAAAGGGCTAAACATAGGCGACTGGGCAGAGGTATATAGAACCTAGCAACCCTTACAGAAATCTTCAAAACAGATGCTCATATTCACCTTTCTGAAGAGGAATCTGATGCCAAAGGGGATTAAGTATTCCTCATATTAAAGTTGTTTTTAATACACTCAAGTTAGCTAACTTGAGAATATGTTTCATTGATTTATTTATCCACTCACTATTATTGAGTATCTACTCTCTGCCAGGTATTGTGTTGTGTGCTAGGCATCCAAAGATGAATAAAATGTGGGATACAGTTGCAAATACTGAAAAGAACATGGGCTCTGGAGCTGAAAAACATGGGCCTCATCCTGCTTCTGCCATTTACCATCATTTAATTAAAGGTTGTTATAATGATTAAATGATGGTGATAGTGCTTTACCCATAATTGGGATTCAATAAATATTATTATTTTTATTATAGGAAATCAAGATGAGTTGGTATTGGCTGGGGAAGAGCAGTAGGAAGAATATTCCAGATACAAAAAAAGACGCTGTGAAAATATTTGGAGAAAGGAGAAAGAACATGGCATGCATTAGAGGAAACACCTTTCCTGGCCCATGTTTCCATGAGGAGGGATTTACACTGGTTTCTCACTCCTGGCTCCTGACGCCATCCCTATTCTTCACATTTAGGAGTGAGTTATCTGATTGGTGATTAGCCTTATATTCAGTGGCTCAGAGTTCTTGACTAGATAGAACTAATCTAATAAAAGGCTCCAATCACTGAAGAGTTATTCTCTTTTTCCCTTTCTGCCCCAAAGACAATTATCTTGGGTATGTGTGTCTGCTCTGCAGATCCTACTTTCCCCTTTGGTGGGCTGTTCTGAGGTGGTGGGGATGGGCTGAGAATGTTAAGCCCTTTTGGGTTATAGATCTAGAATCTAGTTCTTTATCAGCTTATTTGTAATAAAGTTAACATTTCAACTCTCCACTTGACTGTCTTCTATGTCTTATTTCATGCAAAGTTGTTGGGGGAAGGACAAGTAATTTATTGAACCAATGGAAACTAAAAGAAGTTCAATCAATCAACAGATTGAAGAGGGTGGGGTGGTGAGGGATAAAGCTAGAGAGGTAAATAAAGAAATATTTCTCCTCAATTTAGCACTGTAAGGTGACACTTTAATCTACTGCCTTTGCTGCTCATACTAGCAATGATGGCTGTGATGGTTAATTTCATATGTTAGCTTAGCTAGTTTATGTTATTTAGTGGCTTGGCCAAACAAATACTGGCCTAATTGTTATTTGGAGAGTATTTTGTGGATTTAAATCATTAATCAGTTGATTGTATCTATTTCTCACTATATCTGCAATCAACAAAGGAAAAAGCCTTCAAGCAATAAGGGTAATCTCCTCTTCCAACCAGGCAGAAGCCTTTAAGGCAGAACTGAGGATTTCAGAAGTCAGAATTCCTGTCTCTACTTTAGCCAGCCAGCTTCTCCTGGGAATGCAGCATCACTGAGAATAGGAATTGGCTCATGAATTTCTCTGTATATATATATATACACTTTAGGTTCTGTTTCTCTGGAGAACCCTGACTAATACAATGACTAAAATATAGAATGAACAAATCAAAAAGACATAACAAGGCTCAAAAACAAAATATTCTCTGGATCAGAAATGGAACTGAAAAAGCACTTTAGCAAAGCCAAAGCCACAGCCCGGTGGAGTCTCAGGTTCGAAAATCAAGACTTTTGTCTTCTCCAAAGTAACAGAACTAAAGACCTTCCAAATGGTGGAGGTGGAAAGCAGGACTCAGGCTTAGTGTTTGAAATCAAGAGCTTTTGAAAGAAGGCTGAAAAAAAGTGCTGCCAACCCACTGCCTGGGCAAGCAGAGGGACAATGACATAGTCTTAGAATCATGAGCCAAGCCAAGCAGTTTGTCAAGTGACTAGATCTGGGATATCCACAACATCACCATGGAGTAGGAACAACGAAATACCAACATAAAACCTGGTTCTAAGAATGGAGGTCTGGGGCAGCAAGTGGAGGTGAAATCACTGAATGTGGAGGGATGAGCACAGATGGAGGGAGAAAGAAAAAACAGCTAAACTAAAACAAATGGTAAAAACAAATTAAAGCTTTCTACCCTAAATGAACATAACTATCAGTTCCAAACACACAGATATGTCTAACACAAAGAACGACCAGCACTAAGAAAGCCAACAAAACAAGCACTCAGAACATGAATTTACCCCAGATACAATTAATTCTATGGACCTGTTTGACAAAGATTTCTAAAATAAATATTTTGATTCCAAAATACTCAAAGCAAAAAATGAAGGGATAGCACCCATTTTAAAAGGTCAAGAAGGTGCACAGGTGGTTCAGTACTAGAATGCTTGCCTGCTGTGCAGGGGACCATGCAACAAAAACAACAAAAAGGACAAGAAATTAGGAAACAAACAGGGTGAATAAAGAACAGGTAAATATGAAGGAAAAAATATATGTAGTTCTTGAAATTAAAACTGTGATCATGGAAATAAAAGTCAGTAGATGGAATTTACTCCAGAACTGACCAAAGCTGAACAAGTGAATTAAAGGGAAATGTTAAAGAATTCACAAGAATACAGTTTAGAAAAATAAAGATTTTTAAAATGTGAAAGACAAGGTCTAGAGTTAGAGTTAGACTGAGTGACTCTAACATGTATCTATTAGGAATTCTGGGATGGAAAAAATGAGTAGAGAAGCTAGGCTTAAAAAATAAGAAAATGGCAAAAGATCAGAACCCCATGTGTACTGAGCAAGACAAAAGTAAATCAATACTTTTGTCACATTATAGTGGAACTACAGAACAATAAGAATAAAGATAAAATCTTAATTTACCAAAGGAACAACATTATCTACAAAGGAACTATAACTAGAATTCACAAAAGCAAAAATAAAAATGAGATGACAATTGAGTGATATCTTCAAAGTGCTAAATGGAACACTATCAACCAATAATTTAATTTCCAGATAAATTATCCTTTAAGACAGAGGGCAAAACAAAAATAATTATAGTCATTCAAGACTAAGAGAGTCGATTACCCACAAACTTAGCCCCCCCCCAAAAAATTAAAGAATATATTTCCCTCAATAAATAAAGCCCAGAAGAAAAGCACAGGATACAAGAAAATGCTGGTAAGGGTAGCAATCAATGAAATGTGTTGTTAGAACTAAAAATAAAAGTTACTTTTGGTGTTAAAAAAATTGCAAGAAGGAAGTGTACAATTAGTAGTTAAAGCATACTAAGACCTTTGTTAGAAATCTAGAAATAATGGTATTGCCTGAATACTTTGTACTTAAGATGCTTTACATTAATTAAAATTCTAGCTAGAGCTTATAAAACAGTAAAGGAAAAAGAGTAGCCAGGAGTTGGGTAGATTTGATACAGAAATTTGGTAATTCATCAGAAGGCAGAAAAGGAGAAAAAAGAAGCAAAGAAAAGTATGGTAAACTAAACATACACACAAAATAGGATAAGCACAATAACCAAACAGACTTAAAAAACTTGTAAAAGACAGTGCTTATCAGATTGGTTTAAAATTATAATCAGCTGCTTAATGGTACAAGAAACATACAACATCAAACCACAAAAAGAATAGATATAAAGAGATGAAAGGGAGTTAAATTATCAAAATACTATTTTAAAAAGCTGATGCCATATTATTAATATTAGACAAAAATAGTCTTAAGCAAAATTTATTACTAGAAATAAAGAGGATTCTTCTAATAAAGAGGATACATAGCAACAAAGCTTCCAAAAGCAAAATCACCAGAATTACAAAGAGAATCTGACAAGCCCACTCTCACAGTGGGAAATTTTCGTGTTCTGTCAGGAAAAGCTAGATCAAGCAGATAAAGAAATGTCAAGAGATAATAGAGAACAAATCATGAAGGAACTTCTAAGGAGCCATCTTAAGGAATTTGGGTTTTATTCTGAGAGCAGTAGGAAACCATTAAAAGGTTTTACTCTGATTAGATCAGATGTGCGTTTTTTTCAAGAAGGATCACTCTGGATATAAAATAGAATATGGACTTCAGGGCCTTCAGGGTGCTCAGAGTACACACAAGCAGGACAACCAGTTAGGAACTCTTGCTAAAGTCCCCTTGGGGGAATGGAGAGAAAGGAGGAAATACTCAAATTTCCCATTTGGAGAATTTCTGATATTTTCTCATGCAGTGGAAACAACCAAATCAATAGGCCAAGCCCTTGATCTTGGGGTTCGCCCCTAAGAAACTTATTCCTGCAAAGGATAGGCTAACCTGGCAACATGATAAAATATCCTCTTTATTTCTAGGTTAAAATTGGGCCTAAAAGAGCATTCTACCACTGAACTATCCGTGCACCCGTGAACAGTGCGTTTTAAATGCCTGTTTATTTGTTAGCCTTTCTTTCTAGGCTCTAAACTCCATGAGAACCAATGAATAATACATAGTAAACATTCAAAAAAATATTTGAGGAAAGAATAGATGGATAGGTCTAGCTATTAGTGGATTAGGATGCTGCTACCTGAGGCAAGTTAATGAACTTCTCTGACCCTCAGTAAAATAGAGCTAAAATAACTTCCTCACTGATTCTCGCAATCACTAAAGGAAGAGCAGGAGGAAAGCAGTTGGCACCATGCCTCGAACAAAGTTAACGCTCATAGTCTACATTTAAATAAAACAACAAGCGAAGTGTTCCCGAGCCTTTCATTTTCCTAATTTTGTTCCTTTCCTCAGTTAATAAAAATGGACGTTACAACTATTATTGTCACTATCAAAACCCCAAAACAGGGAGAAAGGATGACACAGGTTACTGCTCTATAATTTGCTCAGGTAGACATTTATTAATACTGATTTATTAATATTCATTAAACAACTTGTAGCGACCACATAGAGCATGAAAAGAAAATGCCCAAGATCAAACTGTTTTCATGCCAGCTCCTCCACACAGAAATTAACCCAGCACAAAATCAACATTTGCAGGACTGAAGTAAAATAAAATGTGAAGTAAAGCCTAGTTTAATCTATTCCTCTACTTGTCCCTCCAAGAACCTGAACTAAGGTATGAAAGAACTCTTAGTCACACATAAAATGCCATTTGAAGAATATGTTCTTGTTTTTCCTTTGATAGTAATATATTTGACATTTATCGAGTGCTTGCTATACGCCAGGCCAATTACATAAAATATCTCTTCTAATTTTCAGAAATAGTTATTTCCACTTTAGAGAAAGGGAACTCAGGACTGCCATCATGAATGTAAAATACAATGTGAATGCTGCTCCCTGTGACTTTGCCATGTGTCAGCTCTGAGAAATAGAAACTCTAGAGGTTAAAAAATGTGCTTAAGATCTATTAGTAAGTAGGAAGTCAGACTGACTCCACGAGCTTGGACCCTTAACCATTGCACTGAAATGCCTCGCAAGATGCCAATCTTCTTTCCCATTGACAGAGTAGGTTTGGCGCCCATCCTGAGCTCCCATCTCATTCTAGAGACTAGTTTCCTGAGGCTGGGCTCGGCTAGTTCCCAGGTAAGCAGCATCTCTCTCAGTGTGAGTAATCTGTGGGATATTTACTGCTGGTTCACATCATGTCTGGATTGTAGGGAGCGGGGCCCTTGCCCCTCCCACAGTTTGCAGTGATTACACAGCACAATTACACATGAGGTAACTCCTCTCTTTGCTTATTGAGGCATGCAGGCCCCAGTGAGCTCCCCCACTGAGAGGATACATCTACTCAAGCAGATCCAAGAGACGATTAACCAGGCGACATGAGCTCATGGGGGGAGGAGAAGGGAGTGTGCTGGTTTGAAAGGAAGTATGCCCCCTAAGAAAAGCCATGTTTTAATATAAATCCCATTTCATAAAGGTAGAATAATCTCTATTCAATAGTATATGTTTGAAACTGTGATTGGATCATCTCCCTGGTTGATGTGATTTAGTTAAGAATGGTTGTTAAACTGGATTAGGGGATGACATGTCTCCACCCATTTGAGTGGGTCTTGATTAGTTTCTGAAGTCCTATAAAAGAGGAAATATTTTGGAGAATGAGAGATTCAGAGAAAGTGACACTACGAAGCAGAGAGTCCACCAGCCAGCGAGCATTGGAGATAAAGAAGGAAGATGCCTCTCGGGGAGCTTCATGAAACCAGAAGCCAGGAGAAAAAGCTAGAAGATGATGCCGTGTTCGCTATGTGCCCTTCCAGCTGAGAGAGAAGCCCTGACTGTGTTCACCATGTACCTTCTCACTTGAGAGAGAAACCCTGAACTTCATTGGCCTTCTTGAACCAAGGTATCTTTCCCTGGATGCCTTTGATTGGACATTTCTATAGACTTGTTTTAATTGGGCCATTTTCTCAGCCTTAGAACTGTAAACTAGCAACTCATTAAATTCCCCTTGTTAAAAGCCATTCCATTTCTGGTATATTGCATTCCGGCAGCTAGCAAACTAGAACAGGGAGACAGGTCAGTAGGGAGGTGTATTCACTCTTTCAGGGCTACAAGATGTGGGTTGTGTTTGTTAGCAACTGCCACTTCCATTTTACTTATGCTTGGTAATGCATTCACTTTGAGGCCGAGCTTCTCCTGATCCCTCAGCTAAGAGGAAAGGTGCTTGAGCTTCATATTACAGAGAAAGGATATCCAATACTGCAGAAAACTTTAATAGTCTTAATTAAGACATTTCAAAAGATCACAATGACTACCTTTCCTCTTATCTAAAATGTGCTTTAAAAGATACTCCGATCTAAAATGACAAAACTATAATTTGTAAAGTCTATACACATTTGAATGTTGTTTTCAAAAATGAGGCCTATCCTCTGTTATCCATTTACCCCACTCTCTCTTCCCCTTACTGATAGGATAAAGAATGAACATATAATGTTAAATACTATTTAAGCCGTATTTTATACTGATTCTGCATGTTTATTTGCTAAGAAAAAATCACGTTTCACTCCTATCATATGTTCCCTTGTTTCTATTTCCTAGAGTGAGCAGGATGAAACTGAATAAAATATCACTTCGTTTCTCATTTTCATTTTTCTGCATGCAGTTAGCAGCAAAGAGAACCTGCTTTTAAAAGCAGTTGCGCCTGTGGCAACTGACGAGTCTGACTGTTAGACCCAATCTGGCCTAAAGGTAATGACTGAAGCAGTGAGCCATGGCCAAGACCTTTTCCTGATATAGCTGTTATTTCATAGGGCAAAAAACCCACATAAGAAAGGATCATGGCAAAGACCTAAGTAACAGATTTTTCTTTCAGGGATGAGGATGGTAGGGATGGGAATAGGGATGCAGAGGATGAAGATTTTAATCATGGATTTTTTTTTTTTTGAAGAATTTCACAGCTGCAGAGTGACCTGGGAAATAGGTCTATAATGCTATTGCTAAATCCAAGCGGTAACAAGAGTGCCCCTCATCCTCTCTTACACTTACGCCCACCTCCATCCAACACCCAGCTATTTCTGGCCTAGTTTCTTTCTTTCACTTGGGAGAAATATTTTCTTACACCAGTTTTGTAAATATAATTATGAAACACTGGCTGTTTCTCTAGTCCCCAAAGAAGCTACCTTCATTCTAAAATAAAGGACAACTTGGTTGTTTTTGTTTCCCCCACAGGTATACTAAAATTCATTGTTGAATTTATTATTCTCTGAACTGTTTAATGGCAGTGTTTTTTGTTTGTTTGTTTGTTTTTGGAGTTTTCATTAAAACAAGCCTTGTTTAGTCAGGATACACCCTCTAATTGAAATAAATCCAAACTTGCCTGAAGTGGTTAAAGATAAGTGAGTCTGAAAGTTTGATGTACCCTATTTGAAATTCTTCTCTGACCACAACGTATATATAAATCTTTGTGGAATGACCTATTAACTGCCTACTGCTGGGACCAGGTTTGGGCTTTGTTTCAGTTATAAAATAAGGTCATTTAGCTTTTGGTAAAAACTGATGCAATAGCTTTGATAATTAAAATCTGCAGAGTCTTGAAGAGGTGATATATTTAAACTTTAAAAATAACATAGAAGCTATAAAATTTCAAAAGGAGAAGCAATAAGGGTCACCTTTTATTGTTCATCAAATTAATTGTTAGTAATAGAGTATTTATGTCACCCTTTAATAAAGAATTTCAGAACATTTTTTGAAAACTTTAAATCCAAGTCTTGAGTCATATTTTGTCTGGCAGACCAACTCCATTACAGAAGAGCTCCTGAAGAGAAGGCAGCATTTCAGAGGAGGCCATTTAAGTGCCTGGGACGTTAAATGAAGCATCCTACTAAGTAAATTTACTGAGACTGCCAGTAGAGAAGCCCAGACTCAGAGTAAATCAATCTGAACTTTAATGTGGGTTTTTTTACCCACAGACATCTCCACCCCTTGCAAGCTCATATGCCCTCAACTATTTACAGGAGAAACATATTTTTCTTCTGAAATTCAGAGCAAGTAACTTCTGGCTTTACTGTAAAAATACATCTTAAGAAGCAATACTTAGAGGGCGGGACACGAAAGGACATTTGCACACTGTTGTTTATGGTGGCAGTGTTCATGATTCACCACGGATGGAGGTGGCCTACGGGTACAATGACTGAGAGATGGAAGGGGAACTGTGGTGTATACATACAATGGACCACAGAGCGGCTGCTAGAAGGGATGAAGTTGTGAAGCATGCAAATAGCTGAATGAAACTTAAGGTCAGTGGGTTGAATGAAATCGTAGAAACAAAAAGACAAATATTATCATGCCTCACTCATATGGACTAACTATAATGTACAAACTCTGTGAATTGAAGTTGAAAGCATGGGTTATCAGATTGGGGCCTATTGTAAAGGGTGCTAGATTATAAGTTCTTATAGCAGCCACATATATTCAGGAGTTGAAACTGCTATTTCTAAATTCTAAGATACTGAGCTATTTGTAAATAACCTGGTCATTCCCTGAAACTTCAGGTATTTCTGTAATACCTGTACTGAGACTCTGAGTTAGAGCACTGAAGCTATGAAAGTCAGCATTACCCCATACAGCAGCTGTTTAAAAAGTTATAAAAATGATCAGACTTCGACTAGAGATATGAATGAAGCTGATCTGGTTAGAACTAAGGTAAATCAGAATATAAGGTAAGAAATGATATGGTCCATATTTTAAAACTTCAACTTCTATGTGAGACCAAAGGGAGAGATGTTTATTTGGTGCAAAATTTTTATTGTGGATAGCACATTATTTGGTGTGAAAGTTATATTGTGGGTATTATGATCAGTTTATTTGAACACTATAATTACATGGAATCTTGAATAGGGTGTGAGTTCTTATTGGTTTGTACAGGTCAGTGTGATTCCCTGATATATCCCAGAGTAATTTGGGCAGTGAATAAAAAAAGTATTTGCAAAGTCCCTTTAGGGGACTAGGGAGAAAGGAGGAAATATTCAACTTCCCCATTTGGGGAATTCCTTATATTCTTGCAAGCAGTGGGGACTACTCATCAAATAGGCTAAGCCCTCAACCTTGGGATTTGCCCCTGTTCTAGTTTGCTAGCTGCTGAAATGTCATGTACCAGAAACAGAATGGCTTTTAGAAAGGAGAATATATTAAGTTGCAAGTTTAGATGTTTGAAGGCTGTGAAAATGTCCAAATTAAAGCAAGGCTATAGACATGTCCAATCTAAGGCACCCAAGGAAAGATACCTTAGTTCAAGAAGGCCAATGATGTTCAGGATTTTTTTTTTCAACTGAAAAGGCACTTGGTGAACATGGCAACATCTGCTAGCTTTCTCTCCAGGTTTCTCGTTTCATGAAGCTTCCCCAGGGGTGTTTTCCCCCTGTATCTCCAAAGCTCTCTGGCTGTGTGGGCTTTAAAGCTTTTTCCAAAATGGTTCCAGTTTTTCCAAAATTGCTCCAGGAAGCAAACTCCACCTTGAATGGATGGAGATACATCTCCATGGAAACCATCTAATCAAATTTTACCACCCACATTAGGTGGGTCACATCATCATGGATAATCAAACACCTCCCACACAGCAATACTGAATGTGGATTAAAGCACAAGGGCTTTTCTGGGGTTCAAAACAGATTCAAATCATCACAGCCCCTATGAAACTTATTCCTGCAGAGGAGAAGATAAGCCTACTTAGTATTATGTCTAAAAGTCACCCCCACAAAGCCTCTTTTGTTGCTCAGATGTGGCCTCTCTAAGTTAACTCTGCAGGTGAACTCACTGCCCTCCCTCCTACATGGGACCAGACTCCCAGGGGTGTAAATGTCCCTGGCAACATGGGACATGACTCCCAGGATGAACTGGGACCCAGCATCATGGGACTGAGAAAGCCTTCTTGACCAAAAGGGGAAGAGAGAAATGAGGCAAAATAAAATTTCAGTGGCTGAGAGATTTCAAACAGAGTTGAAAGGTTATTCTGGAGGTTATTCTTATGCATTTTATAGAAATCCCTTTTTTAGTTTGTGGTGTATCAAAGTGGCTGGAAAGAAATACCTGAAACTATTAAACTGTGCTCCGATAGCCTTGATTCTTGAAGAGAGTCGTATAACTCTACAGCTTTTACAATCTGACTGGATGATTGTGGAAACCTTATGTCTACTGCTCCTTTTATCCAGGGTATGGACAGATGGTAAGAAAAAATATATATATATATCTAAGGATAATAAATAAATGGGGGGGATAAAGGTAAAAAATTGGATAGATTGAAATACTAGTGGTCAATGAGAGGGAGCGGTAGGGAGTAGGGGACGTACGAGTTTCAACTTTTTTCTTTTTATTTTGTTTTCTGGAGTGATTTCAAATGTTCTAGAAATGATCATGGTGGTGAATACACAATTATGTGATGACATTGTGAGCCCTTGATTGTACACTACATATGGACTGTGTGTGTGTGTGAAGATTTCTCAATAAAAATATTTTTTAATAAATTAAAAAAAGAAAACAGATAAGGTGTATTTTAAAATATGAATAAAATGTTTTAGCAATAAAAAAGGAGCAGTGCGTAGATATGGAATCAAATAAATGCTTCATTTCTCATGAGATTCTGATGGCGCTATGGGATCTGATTTTTTTTTAAGAGGACTCTTAAAGCCAAAGTTTTAAGCTAAATATTTGAGAATTTTCTGAGGACTATGTTCCCCAAACTACCTTGGATAAGATACTTGGCATTGATTTCTAAGTCTCATTTTAATCATTTATAAAAATGAGTATAATCAGACTGGGGCCAAGACGGCAGTTTAGTGAGGCATGGGATTTAGTTTGTCCTCCAGAACAGCTAATAAATAGCCAGGAATAGTACAGAACAACTGCTGGAGCCACTTCAGTGACCGGACACACAGCGTACCCCGGTCTGGACCAGCTGGATCGGCTGCAAGCCCCCCTAGAACCATGAGTGCCCCAAGCCACAGCAGCCGGCACCCCTCCCCCACAGGCTGCTTCCCAGAGGGGAAAGGAAAGGGACTTTACCAGCAGCAGGTGTTGAGTGCAACTAAGCTCCAATTGTGGAATTAATGCACAAATTCTGACTACGAAAAATAGGCCCCCAGCTCAGCTGAACCTTGTCAAAGCAGTTGAAAAAGAAACAGAGGTTTTTTGGATCAGATAGTGCATAATACTTGAAAGGGTCTGGGCCCTGAAGGGAAGGACAGGGCAAATAGGATCTGAAGGTACACAAAGCAACATATCAAATTATGCGCTTGATTGGCAAACCTAAGGAACAGAGGTCCTGCTCTGAGAAGGATTTTTCTCTTTCTTTTTTGTGGCTGTGTTTCTACAAAGGCTTGACTGCCTTTGGATACAGCAGCAGGGCTTCTCAGGCTGCAACTGTCCCAGGCATAGGCAGAATTGAGCTTGTTTGAGAACTGTCTGGAGATTGTGCCTTCCCCAGGAGACAGGTGGGGCCCAGCTCAGGTGGATTCCCTACCTCAAGGAATTCAGACCCCAGGGTTTGGAAAATTGAAGTGATTAAAGCCAGCCTAGAACCTCTCCTCTGTCTCCACCATGGCCCCAGCTGGGAGAGTCTGCTGAAGTTAAAGGTGCTGCATCACCTTATGCTGGTAGGACCTGCAGGAAGAAAAGTGCCTCATACTGGGCAGGATAGGAAAAACACAGAGTTCAGAGGCTTCATAGGAAAGCCAACCTGCTGAGTCTCACCCTCAGGGAAAACTGATATAGGTGACTCTTTCCTCCTGACAGGAGGCCAGTTTGGTCTGGGAAAATCTGGCTGGGGTCTATAATACCTAAGTAGACCCTCCTAAGGGGTGGAGGAAAGGCACCATACAGGCAGGGCAAGAAACAAGAAAACAAGAACTGAAAAATTCTGCTCTGTTAAACAAAACCTAAGCTAGAGGTCCAGAATAAGCTGAACAAAGAACAGATAGACAACAAAGTCATCCAGCAAGAAAATCTTAAGTGAAAACAATCTCCAGAATAAACTAATTGAGGTAATTAAATGCCTAGACACCAGCAAAAAAATAACAAATCACACTAGGAAAATTGAAGAAATGGCCCTGTCAAAGAAACAAACCAACAATTCAAATGAGATACAGGAGTTGAAACAATTAATTCAGAATGTTCAAACAAACATGGAAAACCTCATCAAAAATCAAATCAATGAATTGAGGAAGGATATAAAGAAGGCAAGGAATGACTAAAAAGAAGAAATTGAAAGTCTGAAAAAACAAATCACAGAACTTATGGGAATGAAAGGCATAGTAGAAGAGATGAGAAAAACAATGGAAATCAACAATGGTAGATTTCGAGAGGCAGAACATAGGATTTGTGAACTGGAGGATGGAACATCTGAAATCTGACAAGCAATAGAAAATATAGGGAAAAGAATGGAAAAATATGAGCAGGGACTCAGGGAATTGAATGACAACATGAAGCACATGAATATACATGTTGTAGGTGTCCCAGAAAGAGAAGAGAAGGGAAATGGAGGAGAAAAATTAGTAGAGGAAATCATCACTGAAAATTTCCCAACTCTTATGAAAGACTTAAAATTACAGATCCAAGAACTGCAATGTACCCCAAACAGAATAATCTGAATAGACGTACTCCAAGACATTTGCTAATCAGAATGTCAGATGTCAAAGAGAAAGAGAGATCTTGAAAGCAGCAAGAGAAAAGCAATCCATCATATACAAGGGAAACCCAATAAGACTATGTGTAGATTTCTCAGCAGAAACCATGGAGGCGAGAAGACAATGGGATAGTATATTTAAATTATGAAAAGAGAAAAACTGCCAACCAAGAATTCTATATCCAACAAAATTGTCCTTCAAAAATGAGGAGGAAATTAAAACATTTTCAGACAAAAAAATCACTGAGAGAATTTGTAACCAAGACACTGGCTCTGCAAGAAATACTAAAGTGAGCACTAGAAGCAGATATGAAAAGACAGAAGAGAGAGATGTGGAAAAGAGTGTAGAAATGAAGACTATCAGCAAAGGTAAAAAGAATAAAAATGAGATATGACATATAAAATCCAAAAGGCAAAATGGTAGAATAAAGTACTACCCATACAGTAATAACTAAATGTTAACGGTTTAAACTCCCCAATCAAAAGACATAGACTGGCAAAATGGATTTAAAAACAGGACCTATCTATAT
>PVIY010040567.1:0-22280 GCA_004026745.1 Myrmecophaga tridactyla
CGACCCCCTCGGGGCCACCCCGGCACCCCACCCCCCGCGGGCCCTACCATGGGTCCAGGAGGCACAAAGGGCGCTCAGCACCCACAGGGCACTGCCCGCCCCACGCCAGCCTGTGTTCCATCCCTACTGTGCCACTCTCCAGCCTCAGTTTCCCCACCTACCCCATGCCCTGCTGGGGAGAGCTGAGTGAGGCTAGCGGGGTTTCTGGGTGAAGGATGGGGTAGGGTCCCGGCGGGGTCTCCGGCTGGTGGGCGCCTTAGGGCTTGGCTGCCCAAACACACCTGGAGGTCTCAGAGCCCGTCCAGGCCCAGCCCCCCGAAGAGCAGATCTGACCTGAAAGCACTGACGAGCTGCAGAGCGTTTGTGGACAGCTTCCTGGTGCCACAGAGGAGGCCCCGTCATCCAGCGTCCAGCGCCCCTCTGCCCTGGGCCTCACCCTGTCCCTCTGGCCACACGCCTGCCCCACCCCCACCCCTCTGGGAAGTGGGGCAGTGGCCACAGTTTCGTGGGCGGGCTCGGGGCTGCCACGGGCCGGGCCTGTGTCACCGCTCCCCACCACCCCCTCCCTGACCGTCTGTCCCCGCAGCTGAGGGCAGAGCGGAGGCGCCAGGTGGAGGAGGCGCGGCTGCGGGAGCAGGAGGTGGGTGTGGGCAAGGGGGGCCGCGAGGGGTGGAGGGAGGCAGACGGGTCGGGGGTGGGGCCCGGCCAGGCCCTTCCACATGCTGCCCCCTCCCACCCCCACCCCCCAGGAGCTGAGCAAGCGGGAGGTGGTGGCCGTGGGGCACCTGGAGGTGCCAGCCGAGCTGGCCGGGCTCCTGCGCACAGCGGCGGGTAGGTCATGCTGGAGGTGCGGGTAGGCCGGGCAGGCAGCGGAGCAGGCGCCCCAGTGCCCCCCCGCTCCCTGCAGACGCCAGGCCGGCCCCAGCTGCCCATGTGGTGCCTGTGCGGACGCCCCGGCTGCAGGCCGAGTCCCAGGCCACGCTGCCCCTGGACATCAACAACTACCCCATGGCCAAGTTCGTCCGGTGCCACTTCAAGGTGAGGGCTGGTGGAGACTTGTCCTCACCCTGGGGGCCGGTCCTCCAGGTCCTGTGGTTCCAGGTATGCTTCCTGCAGTGGCCAGATCCCGGGTGGGTCTGGGGAGGGTGCTGAGGGGCTCGGGCAATGGCTGCTTGCCAACCATTCTGGAAATATTTAAGAAATGTAATAGCCATCAGAGCCCCCCGCCCCCCCATGTCAGCCCTGCCCTGACTTCCTGCCTCCTGGAAGGGCCCAGAGTGGGGCCTGCCCTGTCTCCATCACCAGCTCCTGAGGGTGGGCTCTGCCCCGCTTCAAGCCTCAGTTTCCCCACCTGTACGTTGGGACAAGAGCCCCTGCCCCGCAGGCTCTCGTGTGCCCGCCTGCACAGCACCGTGGATCTGGCGGGCTCGGTCTCCCCAGCGCCTGCCCTGTGCCCCCAGGAACCTGCCTTCGGGATGCTGGCAGTGCCCCCGAGGACACCCCTCACGTGGCTGCCCCCGGAGCTCCACACGGAAGCCGTGAGCGTCTTCAAGCTGGTACGGCGCTGACCCAGGCCACCTTCACATGTAGAGGCCCCCAGCCCCTCCCGCCAGGACCCCCACCACCCCTACAGTGAGCTCCACACCTCCCCATCTGGGGGTTGGTGGGCTTTTCCTCCTAGCCATCTCCTCAGCAAAAAAACTGCATCACCAAGTATAGAAAGTATGTGTTTGAAGAGTTCTCAATATAAAAAAAAGGCCGCACCGGGGCCAAAAATGGGCCCTACGTCATCTCCTCCAGGACTTCCCAGTCCGATGGGGGAGGCAGAGAAGATCTGGCCAGTGAGAAACCAGCATGGACAGAAGGAAGCCCAGGGGCTGGGGAGACTAGCTGAGACCTCCAGCCCAGCCCTGGGCAGTCTGGGTGGGCTTCCTGGAGGAGATATTTGAGTTGGAGTAGAAGGAAGAATCAAACTTCCAGACAGGAGGGTGGAGAAGGTGCATATTGCACAGGAAATTGAGGTGGTCAGAACAGGAGTCAAGTGGGCAGAGGGGAGAGAGGGGTCAGCAAGCCCTTCATTGATGGACAAAAGGATCAGATTTCACCCCAGGGACCTTAGGAAGCCAGGGAAGGTGCTTAGCATGGGAGGTGCTGAGTGCTAGAAAGAACCTTTTGGGGCCTAGATCCAGCGGTCGGCAAGGGGCCGGCTAGAGGCCCAGGGTGCAGCAAGGGGGCTGGGTCTGGAGGCACTAGAGAGGGTTCCTGGGCGGGAGAGAAAACCAGCATTGAATTTGGATCTTGACTTTTCCCAAACTTGGGATGAACTGCCTGTCGTTCAGCACGGACGATGGCAATCGCATCACAATGTGGGGGGACTTTTATATGGGTAGGGGGACAAGTGTTTGAGTGGTGGGACCCGGCAGGAACAACTTCCCAAAAGCCCCAGGAGAGCCCTCGTGTGCCCAGATCCTGCGCTTCATGGGGGACCCGCAGCTGTGCGGCGCCCAGGAGACCCTCCTTGGGAGCTACATTGTACAGAAGGGGCTGGCGGCGCCCGAGCTGCGGGACGAGATCCTGGCACAGCTGGCCAACCAGGTGTGGCGCAACCCCAACGCCCGCAACGCTGAGCGGGGCTGGCTGCTGCTGGCCGCCTGCCTGGGGGGCTTCGCGCCCTCCCCGCGCCTCAGCAAGTACCTCCTCAAGTGAGTGGGCCAGGGCAGGCCAGGCATGGGGGGTTCTGCGCCTGGAAGCTCCAGCGGGGAGGCTGGTCAGGGGCTGCTCTCCGTCTCCACGGGGCTCAGGGCAAGGAACAAGCGCAGAGGGTGGGAGGGATTCAGGTCAGACTGGACAAAGGACTTTCCGAGTTCTGAGGGTGGCCAGAGCAGGGTGTGGGGAATTTGGAAACGGAAGCTAGACATTTCATGTCGTAGGAGAGAAATCATAGAGTGTTTTAAGAGCATTGGCTGTGGATTTGGATGGACTGGGTTCCAATTCCAGCCCAGCCATGTATGAGCTGTGTGACCTTGAGTGAGTTACTTAACCTCTCTCGGCCTCAGCTTCCTCACTTATGAAATGGGATCATGATCATACCCACCTTCTAGGCTGCAATGAGGCTTAAACATATGAAGTGTTTGGAACAGAGACAAGTTCAGGCAGACCCGTGGGTGCCAATCCCAGCTCTGACCCTTACCTTCTGTGCTCTGGAGCCAGTCACTGGCCCTCTCTGTACCTGCGCCCTGCTGGCCCCTGGGCAGCTGATTCAGCCAGCTTTGTGAAGACTCTTGTGGCAGCTGTGGCCATCAGGGGAGGGCCACCTGCCTGTCTGCCGCGGGATCCCCCTTGTAGCCACTGCGGTACCTCTCAAGTGCCGCTCCCTGGCCAGGCCCAGCAGCAGGTGGGCAGCGGATGGGCACCAGGCATTCGGAGCACCTGCCTGTGGCCAGGATGGGCTCTTAGACTCTAGGTCCCGCGGGAACCCTTACAGCCATACCTTGTACAGTTGGGGCCTTTGAGGCTCAGACAGGTCAGGTGACCCACCCAGGGCTGCCAGGTGAAAGGAAGAGAGCAGAGATGCAAGCCCAAGCATGTCTGGTTCCAGGGCTCAGGGTCTGGCCCCCCACCTGGCTGTAGACCCCACCCTGTCAATGACATTCGGCTCCAACGAGCTGAGTTGGGCCAACCTGGAACCTCTTTGTTCTCTCCTTGGACCTCTGCTGGCCTGAGATCCTTCGGGGCTAGCCTGGGACCCTTTCAGCCCAGCCTGGCCTCTGTGGCCTGTGCAGAGAGCTGTGGGCCAGCTTCAGCTCCCTCCTGAGCACAGCTCCAGCCTCTCCCGGCAGGTTTGTGTCTGATCACGGGCGGAATGGCTTCCAGGCTGTGTGTCAGCACCGCCTCATGCAGGCCATGGGCCGCACGCAGCAGCAGGGCCCCGGGGCTGCCCGCTCCTTCCCCCCAACCCAGCTCGAGTGGAGAGCCACGCATGAGAAGGCCGCCATGGCTCTGGACGTGAGCTGCTTCAACGGTGAGCTGCCCTGTCGTCCCCCCACCCATGGTACCCCCTCATCCGTTCCTGGAGGGGCCCTGGAATCAGCAGGACCAGAGGCCCTGGGTCGCACAGGCCGCAGAGAGGCTGGTCCAGAGCTGGGGAGGGGCCGCACATGTGTGCCCTTGGAAGAAAGGCTGTGCAGGGGAGGGGAGGGAGGATAAGGGGCAGGTCCAGCGCCAGGAGGCCTGAGAGGGGGATGGGACAAAGCAGCCACGCCGAAGGGAGCCCCTGCAGACTGCGCAGGCCCCTGCTGCCT
Organism: Myrmecophaga tridactyla; assembly: GCA_004026745.1. Taxonomy (NCBI): domain Eukaryota; kingdom Metazoa; phylum Chordata; class Mammalia; order Pilosa; family Myrmecophagidae; genus Myrmecophaga; species Myrmecophaga tridactyla. Next base: position 4,302 of record PVIY010040567.1, read on the forward strand.
CCCCAGGTGATCAGTTCTCGTGCCCCGTGCACTCCTGGAGTACGGGAGAAGAGATGGCTGGAGACATTCTCAGGCACAGGTTGGCCCCTGGAACACCCCACCTAGCACCCACCATCGTGCACCTGGGGGGGAAGGAGGGGCAGGAGCCCATTCCTAGGGTCCCGGGGGTCGATGCGGTCATGCTGGGGTCTGCCCTTCATTTCTACCCCTCCCGCATACTGTCACCAGGGGGCTGCCGGACGGCTGGCGGGGCTGGACAGTGGCCTTGAAGAATGGGGTCCAGTGGGCCGAGCTGGCAGGTCACGACTATGTCTTAGACCTGGTGTCGGACCTAGAGCTCGTCGAGGGCTTCCCGCGGCAGAAGTCCTACTTCATTGTGGGTGCCGAAGGGCCCACAGCCGGCCGGGGAGGCCCCAGAGTGTAGGTAGCTACCTGGGCACCCCCTTGCACAGATGGGCTCCCCCAAGCAAGCTGCAGCCTCCCTGCTTCTGGGAGAGGCTGAGAAAGGGGTGCCTCGTAAAGGGAGAGTCGCCTAATTCCAGGGCACAGGGGTGGGGGGTGATGGGTGGGCTGTGGGTGTCCCTGGGTCAGCTCCTCCTTGGCCCCTCCCCGCAGGGTGTTTGGGAACAGCTGGGATTCAGACGATGACGGCCCCCCTGGGCGCCAGCCCCAGCCCCCCGGGTACATGCCCAAAGTGCCTGACGCCGACGGGTACTGCAGCCACAACGAGGAGGGTTCAAATGGGGAAACTGAGGCTCAGAGAGGGACAGCACCCCATCCAGGTCAGCCAGCCCTGGCTGCTGTGTTTGGTGAGGTGGGGGAGGGGGGCTGTGGGGGCTGCACGGTGCGGGGGTCAGCGGGAAGACAGGACGTGGCTTAGCTGCCTGCCCCCCACCCCTGCCCACCAGACTCAGACAGCTCTGGGGAGCCTGCTGCGCCCCACAGGGGGCTGGACTGCTACCTGGACAGCCTCTTCGGCCCCGTGTTGTCCTGCGGGGATGCGGTACGGGGCGCAGGGCGTGGAGCGCACGCACGTACACACTCCCAGGCCCACGTGCAGGCTCAGACACACGTGTGCAGAGCCACGTGCCAGCCTCTCACCGCCGGGGCCATGGGGGTGGGGGTCTCATCTGGGTTCTCCTGGGGGTGGGTGCAGGATGGGGTGTCCTCACAGTTGTATGGGCTCCTGGCTGATACAAGAGGGACCCCACGGCTAGGCCCCCCACCCTGCCTCCGGTGGGAGCTGACCTCTGGTGGGAGCTCTCTCTATCAGGGCCAGACTGGCCTTGGTCTCCGGGAACCTTGAGTCCCGGATTTCATGGGAATCGCCTCGGGTGCCTGGATCCATTCTGGGAGCTCCCAGGGGTCCTTCCGAGAGCCCCTGATGTGCTGTGCATCTCTGAGCAGGACACAGCCCCTCTCTGAACCTCAGTTTACACCTCTGTGGATGGGGGGTTGGGGAGGGTGGGGACCACACAGCACTGCCAGCCCCGTGGGCGGAGGCTGGGTACTGAGCTGAAACCCAAACAGGGGGAGGTAGCCACCGCGGGTGGAGGAGGCGGCCGGTGTCAGGTGCCCGTTGCCAGGAAACTCAGGAGTGCAAGGCCGAGGTGGTCACTCAAGCCACCCGACGTCCCCAGGACCTGGAGAAGCCAACGGCCATCGCCTACCGCATGAAGGGGGGAGGCCAGCCTGGTGGAGGTGGCGGCAGCAGCAGCAGCAGCAAGGACACCCCTAGGAGACCCCCAGAGCCAAAACCAAGTTAGTGCCACCCGGGGTGGCCAGGGGTGGTGGGGCTGGGGTCTCTCACTGGTTCTCAGGTGCTGGATTGGAGGCGGCCACAAGCATAGGGGATGGGGTCAGACGACCCAAGGGGCACAGTGCGGAGGGGACCATGCCCTCTCCCGTGCCCTCTCAGTCCCAGGCCTGGATGCATCCACCTTGGCCCTGCAGCAAGCCTTCATCCATCAACAGGCCGTGCTGCTGGTAAGTGGGGCCGGGGCCCTGGGGCCGGGAGCCCCAGGAATAAACATGCTTGGTCACACCTGCCACCTCTCCCCAGGCCCGGGAGATGACTCTGCAGGCCCTGGCGCTCCAGCAGCAGCCCCTGGGCCCCACCCCAAAATCCTTGCCCCCCGAGGTGAGCTTGGTTGCCCATGGTGAGGGGGCCATGGAGACACACGCTGTAAGGAGGCGTGCTGTGCCGCTCCTGGGCATCTCTGTCCCTCTCTGAGCCTGGGAGCCCAACAGCTCATCTTGGGCAGAGCTGGGATCCCCGAGAGGAGGGAAGGGGCTGGTGTGTCCCAGGCATCCACCTCACACCCTGCTCTCTGCAGAAACCCTTAGCGCCAGAGGCCCGGCCCAAGTCCGTGGGCACTGGCCCCCCGGCCAAACCTGTGCTCCTGCACCCCACACCAAAGCCCACGGTGCCAGCCCTCCTGCCCAAGGCCTCAAGGCCCCCCACCAAGCCCGTGGCGGCCCCCATTCTAACTCAGGACCATGCTTCTCCAGAAACCAGTGAGTGCCCCATCCCAGCCCGGGGGTGGGGGTAGCCAGGTGGGCTGGGCCCTGGCGAAGACAGTGGTGACCGGTGACCTTGACCTCCCCCGTCCCTCGCCCCGCAGTGTCGCCCGCCCCAGAGCTGGTTCGGTACTCGACGCTCAACTCCCAGCACTTCCCTCAGCCCACGCAGCAGATCAAGGACATCGTCCGGCAGTACCAGCAGCCACCCCGGGGTGGCCAGCCCGAGGTCCGCAGGTCAGCGCCAGCCCTCCAGCCCCTTCAGCTCTGCCTCAGTGTCCACTCCCCTTCGGGAGCGAGTTGTCATGTAGATGGATCCAGACGAGGGTCCTAGGACAGGAGGAGGCCCTGTGCTATGTGACCTCAGCCAGTCCCTGGCTCTCTCTGGGTCTCAGTTTCTTTATGTATAATGCCGAGGGGTGGGGATGGGTGGGCAGAAGTTCCCTCTTGTGGGAACTCACGGCGGAGGGGGGAGGCTCAGTGCCCAAGTTTCCACGGCATGACACCGTCCTGCAGGAAGGATGGGGGGACGGTATTCGTGAAGCGGCCAGACCCCCACGAGGAGGCCCTGCTGATCCTAAAGGGGCAGATGGCGCATCCGGCAGCAGCACCTGGCACCCAGGTGAGGGCCGAGGGCAGCCAGGCCCGGGGTGGACAGAAGCCGAACCCAGGAGCTGGGGTGGCCTCAGGACCCATGAATGCTCTCTTTGGGGGTGGGAACAGGTGCCCCAAGAGGCTGTGGCCCTAGTAAAGCGGGTGACCAGTGCCCCAAGGCCATCTCTGGGGCCCACCCCAGGTAAGGGGGCCAGGTAAGGGGAGGGAGGGAGGGGCAGGTGGGCCAGGTGTTTGAGCATCTGTGTGAGCGCAGGAGCCCGTAACTGGTGTCGGTGGCATGTGTGCTTCTGTGTCCTTGAGAGCTGTGTAATCATCACAGCAACACCTAACACTGATTACAGGCCAGTCCCCCTGGTTCTTCACTGCAGTATGTACTCACTTCATCCTCACCAAAACCCTTTAAGGCAGTGCCATTTGTGACCACATATTAGAGGTGAGGAAAAGCACAGAGAGGTTAAGTGACTTGCCTAAGGCCACACAGCTGGGAAGTGTCAGAGTGGGGATATAAACCCAGGCGGCCTACGTCTCAGAACGGGAGCCCTAACTTCTCTGACTCTCTCACAGCAGCCACAGTGGGCATGAAAACCTCCCGTGGGTTCCCTAGGATAAATTCCAAACTGCTCACCATGGCCTTTGAGACCCTCAGCAATCTTCTTACCCTCCTCCTTCGCTGGTCTCCTGCTGTACTCTCCTTGGCTCACTCTGCTACCCTTGGCTCACTCTGTTCCTGGCTGTCCCTGGAACATGCCAAGCCCACTCCCACCTCGGGGCCTTTGCTCTGGCGGTTCCCTCTGTCTGGAAAGCCCTTTCCTCACATGTCATCATCCAGAGCCCAGCTCACATGGCACCTCCTCCGAGAAGCCTGCTGAGGCCGCACTGGCTGAGGGACATACCACCCACCCTCAGCCTCTCTTCTCATCACCGTTTCATTTCCACCCCACCTCTTAGGACTACTTTGTCATTTCTAAAGAGGCCGTTTTCCCCACACCCGCCGCGAGGCGCTAAGCTGAAGGGCAGGTGCCTTGTCTATACCAAGGCACCCCCAGCCCCTAGCACGGAGCTTGTATACAGTAGGCACTCAATATATGTGTGGAAAGAACGGCTGCACCATGAGTGTACGTGTGAGCCCACGCCAGCAGGTGTCTGTAGACGAGGATGGGAAGCGCTTGTGGCCGCGCCCCGAGGCCAGGCCCAGCTTCATACCCGGCCCGCACCCCCTAGCCCTGCCTTCGCGGTCGCTGGAGCCTCCGGAGGACGCCGTGCAGACGCGGCTGCACCGCCTCGCCAACCCCAACTTCTACGGCTACCAGGACGCGCCCTGGCGGATCTTCCTGCGCAAGGAGGTACCGGGGAGGGCGGGGCTAGAGCCTGGGCGGGGCGGAGCCAGAAGTTTGGGCAGGGCTAGAGGCGGAGCTAGAGCCTAGGACAGGGCCAGGGCGGAGGTGGAACCAGAAGCGGGGCCAGAGCAGGTGGGCGGGGTCAGGTGCTGAGCGGGAGCTAGTAGACGAGGTCATGGGCGGGGCTGGAGTTAGGGGCGAGGTCAGAAGTGTGGGCTGGGTCCGGGGCGGGGCTGGAGCCGGGGGCGGGGCCAGAGGCGGGACTGGAGCGGCAGGTATGGGGGAGGGCTGTCCCTGGGGTTGGGGCCTGGTGCAGGCCGTGGAGAAGTATCCGCTGAAGCCCCGCCCCCGCAGGTGTTTTACCCCAAGGACAGCTACAGCCACCCTGTGCAGCTGGACCTCCTGTTCCGGCAGGTGAGGTCCTCTCTTCCCTTTCTGCCTCAGTCTCCCCAGCAGGACCATCAATGGCACGTAGACTGGCTGGCTGCCAATTCTGCCTCCCTCACTCTGGGAACTGGGGTCCTTGGGCGGGGGGCGGGGCTGTTCTACTGAATCCCCCAGCCCCACAGAGAGGGTCATTGGGCCCCCAGTTGGGTCAAGGCAGAGTCACAGGTTGTCCAAGCTGGAATGGGGCTGGGATTTAATCTGCGCGCCCCACGGTACAGATTAGAGATCTCCGGCCCTGGAGGGGCGGCGTGCACCTGTGCAGGTGAGGAAACAGGCGAGGAGCCCTTCAGGTGGAGTCTGATTGACACAGAAGACTGAGTTTACAGATGACCCCATTGTGGCATAAATGGGACCCCTCCTCCACCACGTTCCCTCTCCCCCCAGAACTGGCCAGCGGGTCCCGGGCAGGGGGTTCGCATGGCCCTCCTGCCTCACGCTCGTTCCCACAGATTGTGCACGACACGCTCTCCGAGGCCTGCCTGCGCATCTCCCCGGACGAGCGGCTGCGGATGAGGGCCCTGTTCGGTACTGCAGGGGGAGGGGAGGGCGCTGAGGGGGGCAGCCCCCGGCGGGACCCCGAGGCGGACACGCCCGGCCCCTGACGGCTCTGCCCCCGCCTCGCCCGCTGCCAGGCTGGGTGCCCGTTGGAGCTCGCTCTGCCCCCACCCAAGCCTGGCTCAGTTTCCTGCGTGCGCGGCGAGGACACGCCTCTGGCTGGGGGTGGGGCGGGGGCAGGCCCTGACGCCCCCCATCCCTTAGCCCAGAACCAGCTGGACGCGCAGCGGCCCATGGTGACCGAGAGCGTGAAGCGGGACGTGGTCAGAGCTGCGCGCGACAGCTGGGAGGTCTATTTCTCCCGCCTCTTCCCCGCCACGGTGCGAGCTCCTGCCGCCCCCACATCCCACCCGGGGGATTCAGGGGCGAGGCTAGAAGAGCCTCACGTGCCCCTCCCCCCCGCCCCAGGGCAGCGTGGGCACGGGCGTGCAGGTCCTGGCGGTCTCCCACCACGGCATCAAGCTCCTGAGGATGGTCAAGGGCGGCCGGGAGGCCGGCGGGCAGCTGCAAGTCCTGCGCGCCTACAGGTGACCGGCAGGGGGCGGGAGTGGGCCTCCGCGACGCTGGAGCCGCAGGCCCTGGGGACGGCTGCAGGACCACCCATGATGGGCCGGGGGCGGTGCTAAGCCCTTTAACTGAGGCTCTAGAGATGGGGAAACTGAGGCATAGAGCTAGGGAGTCTTGGGTCACACAGCCTGGAAGGGGAGGATGAGTCCATCCCCCACTCTCACCTGGGAGGCCGACGCCAGCTCTGCCGATGCCAGCTCTGCCTGCAGGTAGCCAGGTGTGCTGTGAACAGCCAAGCCTGGGGCAGCGGGAGGGAAAAGGAGTCTTTGTAGGTGGGAGCTCGCTGAGTCCTGGGACCTCTGTCCCCTGCCCCTTTTGTCCTTTATAACACAAGGATAAGGATAGAAACTTGCTCACCCATCGGGTGGAAAGCTCCTGGGTTGGAAAGGTGGAGAGAATTTGGCCAAGAGGTGGACTAGACACATTTGTGTGGGCAAACTCTAGAAGGCTGGCCTGAACCGCAAGGTGGAGAGGGGCTGCAGGGTTGCTTTCCAGGGCCGTAGGGCATGAGGCTGGGGACCCTGATGGGGGCAGAGAGGAGCAGTCCCATGGAGGCTGGTGTGAGGGGTTTGAGAGCCCCGGAGGCAGACAGGACAGGCTGGGCTTAGGGGTGGGGGAAGAGGGAGGGCAGGAGCAGACTGGCCATGGGGTCCGCCCTCACGCCACCCTCCTGACCTCCAGCTTTGCGGACATCCTGTTTGTGACCATCCCCTCCCAGAACATGCTGGAGTTCAACTTGGCCAGTGAGAAAGTCATCCTCTTCTCCGACCGAGCTCACCAGGTCAAGACCCTGGTGGACGACTTCATCCTGGAGCTGAAGAAGGTCGGGGCCCCTGCACAGATACCCCAGCCCCACGTGGGGCCAGTCTCCCATGGCAGGCATAACCCAGCCCACCTGCCGGGGAAGTGTGCCTGCCATGCCCTCTCCTTCGGCTTCTTTATGCTTCCGGGCCTTTGCCCAGTGTCTTTCATCTGGAATGCCCTGCCCCCTTTTGCCTAGGAAATGTTCCCCCCTCCCCCCCTTGTGTGCGGGCGCCAGGCAGTGGCCCAGGCCCCTGAGCCCGCCCCTGGCTGATCCAGGACTCGGACTACGTGGTGGCCGTGAGGAACTTCCTGCCGGAGGACCCGGCACTGCTGGCCTTCCACAAGGGCGACATCATCCACTTGCAACCCCTGGAGCCACCCCGAGCGGGTCCGCGCCGGGGGCGGGGCTTCACAGGAGGGGGCGGGGCAAAGGGGGCGTTTCCCCGGGGCTGACGGAAGCCCCGCCCACAGGCTACAGCGCTGGCTGCGTGGTCCGAAAGAAGGTGGTGTACCTGGAGGAGCTGCGGCGCGGGGGCCCCGACTTCGGTGGGCTCCCAGTGTGTCCCCACCCCCACCCCCGGCTATCCTCCAACCCCTGGACCCCTCCCATACATCCTGGTTTCACGCACTTACACTGCAGATACGCACTGGGGGTGGAGGGTCTTGGTGCCCGAAGGGACCTGCCCGACCAAGAAGTCACTGTGCTGGTGGCCGCCAAAGTCTGCAGATTTGGGGAGCTCCGTGGGTATTAGCGTTTCCGTGTTTCTGGGTCTTCACATATCCTTAGAGTCCACAAAAGCTGCTTTGTCCGCTCCACTTCCCACTACCGCTCTGAGCCCCGCTCTGAACCTCAGTTTTCTCATCCGTAAACTGGGCTGGGCGCAGGGCCTCCCCGGCGGAGCTCTAGGGAGGGGCACTCAGATGCCCCGCAGGGCCTCGCCGTCCTCCTGTTGACCTCGGACTCTTTCCCGCCTCCTAGGCTGGAGGTTTGGGGCAATCCACGGGCGCGTGGGCCGCTTCCCCTCAGAGCTGGTGCAGCCCGCGGCCGCCCCGGACTTCCTGCAGCTGCCGGCCGAGCCAGGTCGTGGTCGGGCCGCAGCCGTGGCTGCTGCGGTGGCCTCCACGGCCGCTGCCCGGGAGGTGAGCCGCAGGAGGGAGGTGAGTGCCGGGGGCGCGGGGCTGGGGAGGGGTGAGCCAGCCAGGGGAGGGGATGAAAGCCTGAAGAGCCAGGGCGTGGCTAGAGGGGTGTGACAGAATGGGACAGGGAAGGGTGGGGGTCCGCTGAGACAGCAAGGTGGTGTGACCATGTCGATGGGGTGGGGATGCTTGGATTAGGGCAGGCGCAGCCCCCTCCAGGTGAAGCCAACCACGGGTGGGGTGGGGTCAGGTGAGCGGGGCGGGGTCAGTTTTTGGCGTGGTGCCTGTGAGGGTGGGAGAAAGTCAAGGTGGGGAGCGGGGTCACCCGGGATGAGGGAAGAACAATGGGGCGGAGAAGCAAGGGCAGGGGGCGTGGCCAGGGGGCAGGGGGCGTGGTTATCCAGAGCACATGGCGGGTATGACCAAACCTAGTGGGCGAGCAAGGGGTTGGGTAGAGTCCATGGGTTGGGGCGGGCGACTGCGGGCACCAGGTCTGCAGTCCCCTCCCCTCCCCTCTCCTCCCCTCCCCTTCCCCGCCCCTCCTGACCTCTCCTCTTACCAACCCCTTCCCTCCCCTCCGGTCCCCTGCCCTCCCCTCCTACTGCAGGGTGCCCTAGCCAGGGCTGACTCCGCCCGCCGTCAGGAGGACGCAGGGGCCCTTTCTCTGCACACAATGCTCGAATTTGCCCAGAAATATTTCCGAGACCCTCAGAGGAGACCCCAGTGAGTGGCGGCCCCACCCTGAGGAGGGTCCTTCTGGGGCTCCTGGAGGCTTCCGAAGCTGCGGGCTGCGGGGCTGGTGGGCGCCAGGAGAGACCACCAGCGTGTGAGGCCACCTTGGCCGAGGGGCTGTGGCCCCAGGGGAATGGGACTGTCAGGGGCCTTCTCTCCTGTTGCAGGGATGGCCTCAGGCTGAAATCTAAGGAAGGCCGGGAGTCCCAAGCCTTGGAAGACATGCTTTGCTTCACCAAGGTGCCCAGCCCCAGGCCTCAGTTTCCCAATCTGTAAAATGGTGATGCAAGAGCCCTCTCCCAGGCCCTTGGGACAAGAACACCGGGTCCTCACGATGGACACACTGCCCCACACTTCGCCCCACACTTCCGGCCCACCCCCACACCACCCCCAGCTCTCAGACCCACGGTCAGCACCCAGAGGGCCCTGGTTTCCCGCTAGGCCCAGCGCCCGGCCCACGAGGGCATTTTGTGATACGGACCTGCCCATCCCCCCGTGGCCTGGAAACAATGTGGCTCTTCTGCTCTGACGTACCTCCCCTCACAGGTCCCGCTCCAGGAATCCCTCATCGAACTCAGCGACAGCAGCCTCAACAAGATGGCCGTGGACATGTTCCTAGGTGCGGGCTATGGCGCCGGCCCGGGCTCTGGGGGCTGGGGCTGGTGCAGCCCTGCTCAGCACCCCTGCTCTCTGGTCCTTCAGCTGCTGGGGCCCTTTAAGAGCACGAAGCTCCCTGCTGTGCCTGCCCGCAGCCTCCCGGGGAGGGGGTGTCCCTGGGGTGGGGCACTGGGGTCTGGTGGGCCTGAGCAGGACAGGCTTTCCTGCAGCCGTGATGCGGTTCATGGGGGACGCCCCGCTGAAGGCCCAGAGCGAGCTGGACGTGCTCTGCACCCTCCTGAAGGTCAGTCCCGTGGCCGCTGCCTCCCTCTGCTCAGGGGTGGCCCTCCCCTAGGCCCTCCACAGGGGCTGGCCACTGCCGTGGGCTGCTCCCCTTGCGGTCTGGGACCAGTGCCTCTCACTGGGGGGAGTGAGGGGGGTTGGTGAGGGGGGCACGGGGCCTGGCTCCCCTTGCCTGGCCGTTCTTAGGTGCCTGCTGGCCGGTGGCGTGGCCCCGGCACGGCCTTGACATGTGACCTGGCCTGCCCCCTCCCCAGCTATGTGGGGACCACGAGGTCCTGCGGGACGAGTGCTACTGCCAGATCATGAAACAGGTCACGGAGAACGCCAGCGCCAAGCAGTGAGTGGGCTGGGCCTGTCCCCACAGGCTCCAGGAGGGCCCCCAACCTCAAGGCTCCAGGAAGGCCCTCCACCTCAAGGCTCCAGGAGGGCCCCCCACCTCAAGGCTCCAAGAGGGCCCCCCCCCCAGGCTCCAGGAGGCTCTCCCATGTCCTCGGCCCGGCCTGGCCCAGATTCTCCACCTTGCACCCCTCCTCACTCAGTAGGCAAAGCACATGATATTGGGCTTGTGTGATAAATCATTTCTGCTCTCTGAGCTTCAGTTTTCTCATCTGTGAAATGGCTGTCAGGATGCATTGGTGGGGATTCTTGGCTGCAAGTGAGAGAAACCTGACTCAAGCTAATTTAAGCAGGAAAAAAAGGAAATTATTGGTTTAGGTAATAGAAAACAGCAAGCAGGTGGCTTCAGGCATAGCTGGATCCAGATGCCATGAGGAAGCAGACTTACTCCATCTCTTGGCCTGCTTTCCTTCCTGTTACTATCCTCCCCAGGCAGTGGAGATTCTGGGGAGACATCTCCTGAGCTCCAGAGTCCAGAGGAAAGCAAGATGCCTGACCCAATATTTGCAGCCAAAGTTCCCACATCCCCAAGTTTCATTGGCGGGGCTTGGTCACATGCCCTCCTCTCCCAAGCAACGTCAATGGGGAGGCACGGAGTTCTGACTGGCAGGATCCAGGTCACATGCCCCGCCTTAAACCAATCACTGTGGGCAGAGAGAGGCTGTGCTCCAATTGGCCAGACCTGGATCTCACGGCCATCCCTAAACCAGTCACGGTGACCAGGGTTTGTAATTGGCCATGGTCCCTGCCCATCTCTTAACCACAGTTTGGGGAGCTCCTTGCAGAGGGTGTAGTTCCCCAAAGGAAGTCCAAGGCTGTCCCCAGACACCAGGAGTCCCCACAAAACCCTCACCCCCCAGGCAGTGTGAAGACAAATTCCCTTGTCTTGTTTAGGGCCCGCATACAGTAGGTGTCCAATGTGTGCCCTGCTCTTGTTACCATCAGGCCCACCGTCCTATCCTGGCCGTTCCTTCTACTTCCTCCCCTTGCCCTCCAGCTCCCCCCACCTCCCCTGGAATTTTAGACCCATCGTGCTTCTCTCTGCCCTGGTGGATGGCTGAGACCTTCTGGCCACTACCTCTGCACAGCCCCGGCAAGTTCCAACCCCCCTGCCTCCATCTGGAACCTTCACGCAGAAATCTCCCCAGAGACATCTCCCACCCGGATCAGATTTGTCTGTTTGGGCGCATCCGTGGCCTCACCCCCTCCTCCCCGGCCCCTCGCCCTGGCTTCCGGGGCAGAGTGTCCCTTCTGGGTGGCTTTGGGGTCCCCAGGGGGAAAAGGAGCACCCCGGAAGCTAGGAGCTGCTTGAGAACTGGAAGCTTCCAGACCCATCCCAAGAGAGCCCGGCCCCGCTCTCCAGGGCCATGGCCTTGTGTGACATGGCCCCATGCGTGTGTCTCCACAGGGACAGCTGCCAGCGAGGCTGGAGGCTGCTGTACATCGTGGCCGCCTACCACAGCTGCTCAGAGGTCCTCCGGCCCCACCTCGTTCGCTTCCTCCAGCACGCGGGCCGGGCCCCGGGCCTGCCCTTCCAGGGTGAGGGCCCCGCAAGTGGGGACCCAGGGCTGGGTGGGCAGCCGGGAAGGGGAAGCCCGGGCAGTGTTCACTAATGTCGAGTCACTGCTCAACATTTGCAGAGGTCCCAAAGGGGCTGGGTGTGGCGGTAAGTGGGGGAAGATAGGGGTGGGTCAGGGAAGCCTTCCTGGTGGTGGTGTCCCTCTGGGGCCTGGGCATATGGGAGGGGCTTCCAGGTGGGGGGAGTGGCAGGACCCAGGCTAGGAGGTGGGAGTGAGTGGGTGCGTGTGACAAGAGGGCAGCAGGGCAGGGAAGGGTCTGCAGTTCTGGGCTGAGCCCAGCTTCTCTGGCCATGGGGAATTAGCAAGGGTGACCCCAAAGCTGGTGACAGGTGTCTGTCCTTCCCCCTTGGAGTCTGAAGGAAGGGGCCGTTCCCCAGGTCCCACCCCAGCCCTGCTTCCCTGGGCCCCCTGAGAAAGAGGCTGGGGCCCCTGCAGTCTTCTTGGGCGTCACACAGGAGATAGGGGACTTACTGCTCCTCTCTGATTCAGTTAACAGACATTTCCAAGTCCAAAGAGGGGGGTCCCAGGTCCGTGAAGGCACAGAAATACTGTGACCCCTCAGCTCATCCCCCAATGGTGGGCTTTTCTGCCCTGGGGTGTCTGGGCGAGGGGGGTGGGCCGGGGCATTTCAGCTGCAGGGCCAGCTGTGTCTGCAAGCCCCCCACTGCGGCAGCGTGGGTGGCAGTTTTTCCCAGGCTCACAGACTGCCCAGGGCTCTGGGGAGGGGCAGGGTAGGCAAAGGCCTAATCCACATGGGGTGTGGAGTCAGGTGCCCTGAGTTTGAGTCCAGAACTTATCACTCCAGTTCTTGACCTTGTGCGAATGTCTGCAGCTCTCTGCACCTCCGCGGTGAAATGGGGATGAGAATGCAGTGAGCCCCTGGCTGGCGCCTAGCGTGGGCAAGGAGTAGACTTCCTATCTCTGCAGGGATTGCCAAGGCCTGTGAGCAGAACCTGCAGAAAACCCTGAGATTTGGGGGCCGTCTGGAGTTCCCCAGCAGCATGGAGCTTCGGGCCATGCTGGTGAGTGTCAGGCCAGGCCGGGGAGGTGGGTGGGGGTGGGGTCGGCTTGAAACTCCCCTGGCAGACTCGTGCTTGCACGTAGTCCTTCCTGAGCACGCCTGGGACCCTTGGGCTTGGGGACCACCATGATTCCGGGCTCAAGACCCAGCCTCTCATCCCGCCCCCTCCTCAACCCAGGCTGGCCGAAGTTCCAAGAGGCAGCTCTTCCTTCTTCCGGGAGGCCTTGAACGCCATCTCAAAATCAAAACATGCACTGTAAGTGAGGAGCTTGGGCCAGCAGGCTCTGGAAGGGCAGGGATGCCGCAGCCTCCCGGGGTGGGGGTGGACCCCCAAGAGCCTCTCTCAGACTCTCGCACGGTCCCACGGGCAGGAGTCATTTCTCAGAAAAGCAAACCGAGGTCGGAGATCGTACACCTTCCAGCAGGGTCGCGGGGCAGGTGGGGGCAAAGGTGGACTTCCGACCCCAGCCTCTGAGACTCCCAAGGCTGGCCCTGGCTCTGCCTGAGGCTGGTTGAGAGATCTCAGGGGGGCTCCGCCCTCAGCCTCCAGGGGCCTGGCAGTGCTGGGGGGACGGAGCGAGGCCTACCCCGCACACCTGGCCCCTCTCCGGCAGGTGGCCCTGGACGTGGTGGAGGAAATCTGTGCCGAGATGGCTCTGACCCACAGCGAGGCCTTCAAGGAGTACGTCATCTTTGTTGTTGCCAACCGAGGTGAGCTCCCCGCCCCCCGCCCCCCGCCCTCCTCTGGACACCCCTGACGCCCCCGCCCCACGTAGAAGTGCCTCTCCTGCCACCAAGCCCTCAGCCCTTCATTCCCTGCCCTGCCTCCTTCTGGCTAAGAGTCTGTCTTCCCTCCCAGACTGCACGTTCATGGGGGACAGGGACCCTCGATTCCGCCCTCTGTCCCCCGGGGCCTGGGGTGATGGATGTCACCCTGCCCCAAAGGCACGTACACCCAGGGGAAGGTTTCCCTAAATAGGCCCCAAAGTCCGAATGTTTCTCTGGCGTCCTGTCCCTTAATGGTGGTGCAGGCGGCCCCTCCCGCGGCCTCAGCAGGCCCCTCTCTAGGGCGCCGGGGACACCGGGGGACCCCCCTGCAAGCCAAGCCCCTTCCATCTGCTGCCCACGCTGGAGCGCAGCCTTCCTCCTGCCCAGCCCCCCCCCACACCGCTGTCCCCACCCTCCAGCCCTGTGTCCTCGCCCCTGCAGGAGGAGAGGGTGGCAAGGAGCTTTTCACAGCTGACACTCATCAGGCAGATACTCTGTCCCAGGCACAGTTAAAAGCTCATAATTCCATGAACTATTTTAATCCTCACAGCAACCCTGTGAAACTGAGGCCTTGGGAGGTCGTATTAGTTGCCTGTTGCTACCGTAACAACTTATGACAAATTTAGTGGCTTAAAACAACCCAGATTATTCTCTTATGGTTTGGGAGGTCAGAAGTCCTACAGTCCAAGCAAGGGCTCAGCCGTGTCCCTTCCAGAGGCTCTAGGGGAAGGCTTCCAGGGCCTGCCTGCCTCCTCGGCTCGTGCCTCTCCCTCCAGCTGCAGAGCCAGGAGCATAGCATCGTTGAATCTCTCTCTTCTCTTAAATTAAAAAAATTGTTTTATTATGAAATAGAATATATATACAAATAAGAGAAAGAAAAAGCAACAGTTTTCAAAGTACATGTCAACGAGTAGATTCCATAGTTTGCTATAGGTTATTGTTCCCGTAGTTCAGATTTTTCCTTCTAGCTGCTCCAAAACACTAGAGGCCAGAATAAATATTAATACAGTGAATCAGCATCATACTCATTTGTTAAATCCCATTTTCTCTGTTATAACCCCTCCTTTGATCCTTCTCCCAATCCATAGGGATCTTTGAGCAATGTCCATCCTGACTTTTTCATGTTGAGAAGGGGTGTCAAAACTAAAGGATAGGGGCATGTGATTTGTTGATGATCCTGGAGAGGCTGATCCCTCTGGATTTCAGGATTTATCTGGCCTAGGAACGCTGGGAATTATAGGTTCCGGGAAAACAAACTTAGTACATGAAACTTTTTATAGAGTCTTAGTTCAAGCCCTAGGTGTTCTGTTTTTCTTTATTATTTTTATTGAGATATCTTCACGCACCATACAGTCCATCCAAAAGTATACAATCAGTGGCTCACATCAGTGTCATATAGTTGTGTATTCATCATCATGATCATTTTAGAACATCGGTTTCACTCCAGAAAAAGAAACAAAAAGAAAAAAGAGAAACCCCATACCTCTTTTACCCCTCCCTCTAACTGACCACTAGTATTTCAATCTACCCCAATTTTTTTTATTCTTATTTTTTTACTCATCTGTCCATACCCTGGATAAAGGGAGCATCAGACACAAGGTTTTCACAATCACACAGTCACATTGTAAAAGCTATATCATTATACAATCATCTTCAAGAAGCAAGGCTAATGGAACACAGCTCTACAGTTTCAGGTACTTCCCTCCAGCCACCCCAACACACCATAAACTAAAAAGGGATATCTATATGACGCATGAGAATAACCTCCAGGATAACCTCTCGACTCTGAAATCTCTCAGCCACTGACACTTTATTTTGTCTTATTTCTCTCTTCCCCCTTTTGGTCAAGCAGGCTTTCTCAGTCCCATCATGCCAGGTCCTGGTTCATCCTGGGAGTCCTGTCCCACATTGCCAGGGAGATTTACACCCCTGGGTGTCATGTCCCACATAGGAGGGGAGGGCAGTGAGTTCAGCTGCCAAGTTGGCTTCAAGAGAGAGAGGCCACATATGAGCAACAAAAGAGGTTCTCTGGGGGTGACTCTTAGACATAATTATAAGTAGGCTTAGCTTTTCCTTTGCAGGAATAATTTTCATAGGGGCAAACCCCAAGATCGAGGACTCAGCCTATTGAATTGGTTGTCCCCACTGCCTGTGAGAGTATCAGGAAATCCCCAGGTGGGGAAGTTTAATATTTCCTCCCTTCTCCTCAGACCCTGAAGGGGACTTTGCAAATACCTTTTATTCTCTGCCTAAATTACTCTGGGTATCATACTAACCTGGATGAACCTAACAGATCTCACATTCAAGATTCCATGTAATTATGGTCTTCAAATAAACTGACCATACAAGTTAGATTAGATAATGTGCTATCCAAAATATAAATATTGCACCAAAACCACATCTCTTCCTTTGATCTCACACAGAAGTTAAAGTTTTAAAATATGGACCGATTCATCCTTTACCCTATATTCCGGTTGACCTCAGTCCTGTCCAGACCAGCTTCATTCATACCTCTAGTCAAAGTCTGATCACTTTTTCAGCTTTCTTGACCACTGCTCTATGAAATAATGCTGGCTTTCATAGCTTCAGGGCTCTAACTCTGAATTTCACGTGTCCTACAAATACCCGAAGTTCATGGGACAACCAGGTTATAAACAAATAGCTCAGCATCTCAGAATTTAGAAATAACAGTGACAACTCCTGAGTATATATGTGACTGCTGTAAGAGCTTATAGTTTAGGACCCTTTACAATAGGCCCCAATCTGATAACCCATGCTCTCGGCTTCAGTTCTCCAAGTTTGTTATATTATAGATAGTCCATATGAGTGAGGCATGATAATATTTGTCTCTTTTGTTTCTGACATTTCACTCCACATAGTGTCCTCAAGGTTCATTCGCCTAGTTGCATTCCTCACCCTAGGTGTTCTTAAGAGTTAACAGGAGTGATACTGGCTGGGGGTTAGCAAACATGGTGCATTCGTTTGTTAAAGCTGCTGGAATGCAATACACCAGAAATGGAATGGCTTTTAAAAAGGGGATTTAATGAGTTGCAGTTCTGAGGCTGTGCACATGTCCAAACTAAGGCATCCAGGAAAGATACCTTAATTCAAGAAAAGCCAATGGGACAGGAGCCCCTCTGTCAGCTGGGAAGTCACGTGGCTGGCATCTGCTGGCCCCTTGCCCCTGGGCTCTGTTGCTTTCAGCCTGTTTCCTGTGGTTTCCTCTCTAAACAACTGCATCTGCTCTGCTCTGTCGTTTCCAAGATTTCTCCAAAATGTTTCCCCTTTTAAAGACTCTAGTGAACTAATCAAGACCCACCTTGAATGGGTGGAGTCACATCTCCATCTCACCGAAAGTTCATATCCACAGCTGGGCATGCCACATTTCTGTGGAGAGGATCTAATCAAAAGTTTCTGTGCTATGGTGTTGAATCAGGATTAAAAGAAACGGCTGGCCCCACAAGATTGGATCAGGAGTAAAGCATGGCTTTTCTGGGGTACATAATAGTTTCAAAGTGGCGTATATGGCAATTAGCACTGTTGAGCTGAAGCTTGTATAAGAGCAACCTCCAGAATAGCCTCTAGACTCCACCTGATTTCTCTTAGCCACCGATGCCTTATTTTATTTCTCTTCTTTCCTCTTTTGGTCAGGAAGGCATTGTCGATCCCCCGGTGCCAGGGCCAGGCTCGTCCCTGAAAGTCATGTCCTACATTTTCAGGGAGACTTTCACCCCTGAATGTCACGTCCCACGTAGGGGGAAGGGTAATGATTTTACTCGCAATCTCTCTCTTAAATTTTATGCATGATTTTTCTGTAAATCAGTTTATAACTTCTCTTAACCACCCCACCCCCCATCTCTGGGCTGTCCCCCCTCCCTCTGCCTGAGTTGTCTCATCTCTTTCTCTGAGTCCACCCCTCCTGCCTCCCTCTTAAAACAAGCCTTGTGACATTTGGACTGCCTGGAAAATCCAGGATTAGGGTCCTTGATTGTTGTATCCCACATGCAAAGTCCCTTTTTCCAGGTAAAGTAGTATGTTCACAAATTCCTGGAGATTAGGATCTGTATGTTTCAGGGGGCCATTATTCAGCATAAACAGAGATCAAGTGATTCAGTCAAGGTCCAGTAGTCATCATCCGAACTCAGGCCGCCTGGCCTCAGGGGCCTGGGCTTCTGCCGACAAGCCATGCCTCCTCTCTTTGGTGACACTTTATGAAGGCCTGGGGCGGGTGGCCAAAATGTCAGTGCAGGACCGAAACCTTAAGTCACTTCATTGCCCTTCACCGCCGGCCGCCGCTGTCCCCACCTCTCCTTCCCAGACCTGGCGCCAGGGGTGTTTCCTTGTCTCCGGGGGGTTCCACCGAAAGGAACCCACTGGGTCTCATAATGTGGGCTTGTGTCCACCCGCGGTCTCCTCTGCGAGAGGCGGGAGCCTTCTCTAGCGGAACCGGGGCGCTGGGCCCAGAGGAGCTAGCCCCTCTGTGACCACCAGCATTTTAACAAAACGCCACACACCGTCCCCTGACTGTTCTCTCCGTGAACGGGAGGCCCGAGGCCGGGGCGGGCGTGGCCTCCCGGGGCGGGGGCGGGCCCCACGCGTG
>PVIY010040568.1:0-22273 GCA_004026745.1 Myrmecophaga tridactyla
ATAAAAATATTGCCTTAGTAATAATGACTATTAGTAATGAATAATATATTTATAATATAAAAATAATTATGTGTAAATAATTATAAATTTATATTTATAAATTTTGTATAAAGAAAATTTATGTAATAAAAATA
Organism: Myrmecophaga tridactyla; assembly: GCA_004026745.1. Classification (NCBI taxonomy): domain Eukaryota; kingdom Metazoa; phylum Chordata; class Mammalia; order Pilosa; family Myrmecophagidae; genus Myrmecophaga; species Myrmecophaga tridactyla. The sequence continues at coordinate 135 of PVIY010040568.1, forward strand.
TATTGAACACATCAGCAAATTCAAAATTTTTAAATAAAATTTCTAGGCCTTGCATCAAAATAAAAGGCATACAAAATTCAATTTCTGGGAAGTGTGATGGTTGCTCAGTGGCAGAATTCTCACCTATCATGCCAGAAACCCAGGTTCAATTCCCAGTGCCTGCTCATGCAAAAAAATTCAATTCGATAGGTTGGACTAACCATTTTTGACATGTTTCTTGAGTCAAAGTTAGTTTAATAAATGCTTACTTTTGCTTATTTATTCATTTTCAGCATCTTTACAATGTCTAACATATCTTTTATCTGGACTGCCAAAATCCCATCTACACTTACAGGAGGAAATAAGCATCAATTAATTCATGAGAATTGTGATTTTCCTTCTATAAACATTGTATTACAATATAAAGTCAATAAAATTTCAAAATTGGAAAATACATTAAAGAAATATTTTTAAAATTATACTGAATTTAACCAGAATTGTCATGCTGAATTGAAGACTTGTATTAATAATTTCTGTGAGAAATTTTTTCAGAATGTACATTCAAAATATTCACAAATGAGGAAAATAGCATGCATGGGCACATGCTCTAAATGGTTTATTTCTTTTTTTCATACAATTTTAAAATTCTATAATTGGTAAGATATTTTTATCCATTTCAATATTGTTTAAAGTGGTTATTTTTCAATGGACACAGAGTCAGAGTACTGAAATGGAGAGATATTTTCACATAATGCAAGTCAAGAAAATTTCCTTGCATTTAGTAATCATTATTTATTCTCTTAAATGACAAAGTGATTACATATTTTTATTACAAAAGTTGTGAATTTACAAAACGTCATGCATAAAATACAGAATTCTCATACACCATCCCATGACCAATACCTTGCATTGCTGTGGAACATTTGTTACCATGAATTATAGCAATTTTTATAAGTTGTGCTATTTTTTAAAAGTAGTTACCCTCATTACAATTGATGTAATATAATATGACAGTTCTAACAGGCTCCATTATTTACCTTAGGTTCATTTTTCACATTTACCAGGCTATTATCACCACCTTGTACTAGTATCATACATTTCTTAAGATACACGAATTATAATTTTTATACTGTTAACTATTGTTTCTGATTTCCAACAGAGTTCAATGTGTTCTACAGTCTATGTTTTATCTTTTAATTTTTATTCTCTCTCCTTTTTTCTCTCTCTAGGATATATATCTTAAAGTTTCTTCTTTTAATCACATTCACCTACACATTTCAGTGCTCTTGATTGCACTCAGAATTCAGTGGTATCATTTTCACCAGTTTTCATTGCCCATTAAACTAAATAGAAATTATGTACAAGTTAAGAAAAAACTGTCCATTTTATAACCAAAATCTATCTCCTGGTAACCCATTTTCTAGATTCTTATTCTATATGTTTGCTTATTACCATTACTCCATATTAGTGAAATCATACAATGAATGTCCTTTTGTGTCTGGCATATTTCACTCAACATATGTCCTCAAGGTTCATACTTATTGACACAGTTTTAGGACTTCATTCTTAATATATCTCATCATCTGTATATATGACAATATTTATCCATTCATTGGTTGATGAACAATTGGGTTGCTTCCATCTTTTCACAATTGTAAATAATGCCACTTTGAACATTGGTGTGCAAATATCTGTTCAAGTCACTACTTTAAGTTCTTTTGGATGTCCCTTAAAAAGGGAGTAGAAGGGTTTTGGAGAAATATAGTAATACTGAGCTTTAATGAAGTTTGGGGATTAGGATTTTATCATGTCTTTTTTTTGTATGATATATGGTGGGATCATGTCTCATTCTTTTTCCATGTAAGTATCCTTTATTGCAGCACCATTTATTTATTTATTTTTTTGCAGGGGGAAATGTGTGAGCCAGGAATTGAATCCAGGTCTCCCACATGGCAGGTGAGAATTCTACCCATTGAGTTAACCTTGCACCCCATTGGCCATGTCTTTTTAAAGGACAAAATTCAGTCCATAATACTGACTGTATAAATACACCTGTACAAAAAAAATGGAAAAACCCTTGCTCTATTAACTTGCATAATTTCCAATGAAGCCGATACCTGCTAGCCCACTTTCCAGAGTAGCATCCACCTCTCCCTTGTTGATAGAAATTTCAATTTCCCTTTTTAAAGAGTGCCCACTACCTTAAAACACTCTTAAGAAGCTTAATTCACTACAACATGAGTTCCAGTCTTTAATGACCCCAGCAGAACCAGGTCTAACTAGCTTGAGTCACAAAGACATATACAGTGATTACAATACTGAACTGAAAGTTCCTTTGCTATATAATAACAGTAAAAATCACACCCTTGGAAGAGATTTAGCCATCAGTTTTGGGACATATGATGCATATAGAAGCATATTTTAGCATGACAGAACTGCACATGCCCCCCCGAAACTGCCCCTGAGATCTACATTGTTACCTGATTCTTTTCCTATCTCCAAGCCAATCCCCAAATTTACAGATTAAAAATCCATAAATTTAACAGCTCAGGGAAATTTACCTGAGGACTGCCTCAAGTCTCCTTACTTGCTGACTTTACAAATAAATGTTTTTCTCTTCCCAAAATCTTTGTGTCACATATTAGTTTTCATATGTGTCAGCCAGAAGAGTCCATTAGAATGGCAATGGTGTCAAATTTAGAATCATATATATATTCACATTCAGCGAACTTCGTGAATTATTCCTCAAGAAATCATTTTTATTATTAAAGAAAAAATGAAATTCTGTGTCCACAAAGTCACAGTTAATAATAGATATGGACAAAAAAATGGACAGTTGAGACGGGTGTCAAATGGTTGGAAGCCTCTCCTGGATGAATAACATAGGTCTACTACTTATAACCCATTTTTGCAAGATTTGGGGGTTTTTCTATTATAAATTTCAATCTGTATGTGACCACTGACAGTTATAAATGTTGGTTCGATGGATTTTCATACACTTTGAAGGGGTAAATAAAATCTTTAGCAAGAACTATTCCCTTGCTTGAGAAATTTGGATGGCCTTATTTGGTATATAGCTTAAGTTATGAAAATGCCAGGGAAGGATAAAAATCATCCTGATTTCAATATATGTACATTTATAAAACAGTACTTTTGGCTAGGTTGATAAAGTAAAAGTTTAGTGGGATTGGTTGGATAACATGTTTTGGCTTTTCATTATGACTAAGATTTCATTATAGGTAAAATTTTCTCTTATGTGTAAGATTGCAAACGAAGAGGTATGGAAAGGAAGGAATAAGCAGAGATACAGAAACAAGGTGTCATTTATTTAAATTGATCCAATTAGTCTCTTTAATTGCATTTAAGTAAAGGATGCAGGTATCCTGCTAGGTAAGTTGTCTATGGAATGATAGAAAGAAGAATAGGAGATATTTAACCTACATCAGTTGATGCAATTTGGGGGCTATTTCACTTGAATTATGTTACAGTTTTAAAATAATGGCTATGTTGTTAATATGAGTAAAGATAAATATTTAATGGAGCTCAAAATGGTAGATTAATGCAGAGAAATCATTTTTTGCAGACACACTGCTTTCTACATATTTCAAGTTATTTTAGTTCATATTGATTAAATATCTCTTCTTATAAGACTTATGCTTTGAATAATCATTGTTCCCCAAAATTCCTACAAGACCAATTATCATAGATGCAATAAGCCATTGAGTGAGTTTGATAAAACATGAAAGCAGAAATAAGCAACATGAAATATTAGAAAAAGTATAAAATATTGAAATTAGAAATATTTGGTATGACTGAGCAGCATTTCTATAACTGTTTTGTATTGTTGTGAGCCACTTCTAATTATAAGCTTGATAACATATATTGTCTTTTAAAAATGAGAGTCATTTTATTGATTATTAGGTACATGCTGCAAGACTAAATAATTAGGTGTATTAGTTTGTTAAGCTGTCATAAAACAATATACCAGAAATAGAACAGTTTTTAAAAAGTGAATTTAATAATATGCAAGTTTACAATTCTAAGCCGGATCAAAAATGTCTGAACTAAGGCATCCAGGGAAAGAAACCTTAATACAAAAAGGCCAATGGGTCTGGGACACCTCTGTCAGGTAAGAAGGCACAAGACTGCTAACTGCTAGTCCTTGTCCCCAGTACCATTCTTCCAATTTCTGATGAGAGTGGTTTCACCTCTAAACATCTGTTGGCATTCATGTAGCTGCTCTGGGACAAAGCTCTGGGTTTCATCTCTTAGCTTAGCATCTGCCAGGGTCAGAGATTTCTTCAGTTCAGCTTCTGGATATTTCTGTGAGTCCTTGTTTAGCACCCAGGCTATTTCAGTCTCCATATCCAAACATTTATATCAGCTCTCTGTCCTCACTCTCCAGAATGTTTCCTCTTTTGAAGGACTCCAGTAAAAAAAAAGACCCAAACTTGGAATGGGTGGAGTCACATATCCATCTAATAAAATGTTCACACCTACAATTGCATATGCCATATCTCCTTGGAGAAAATCTAATAAAAGTTTTCTACCCTACAGCATTGAATCAGGATTAAAAGAAATGGCTACTCCCATTAGGTTGTATGAGGATTAAAACATGGTTTTTCTGGGGTACATAATAGCTTCAAACCAGGACAGTGGTCCCGGGATGCATGTGCCCTGAGCAAGTCTTGTACACTACATGGAAAGAACCTGATTGAAAAACTTAGGAATTGAGAATCAGAGAACCAGGTAAGTGGGATCTATCAAGACTCTAATGTGTAAAAGACACTGCACTCAAGAAAGTGCCTGCTACTGAAGTTAGTTTGGGAGATTACCCCTTCTCATCTCCACAGCCCAGAACTCCCTTGGGGTACCAAGAAACTTGTAAACTATTTTTCCTGATTCATAGAAACCATCCAAATAGCACAAAGAGCTTATGATACCCCTTTGTGAATGAACTCTTGGAGATCTCAGCATGCATGGGAGGGAGGTGGGCAGGAGGAAGCAAGTCAAGCCATACCTCTTAACCATCACATGTCCAAATATACCACTGTGCTATCCATCCCTCAGCAACCCTCTACCCAGCTCCCACATGCCAAACTCAGGTACCTGAACATACATTCTCCTCCATGACCCACCCCATAACTTCTGTGCATGTGCACACCCATGCACCAAACCTCATGCCCCATACATGCATGTTCTCAGGCACCCATGCCTTGCACCCTCTTTGCACCATAATGCCCCGAACACTCATGCCCTGCCCTCCACATGCACATTCACACCCATGTCCTGCCTCCTGATGTCCCACATCCTACGCCCACATCCTGCTCCCTGATATCCCAACTGCCTGAACACTATGCCCCATGCACAAGTGCAACAGTACCCCACCACCTCACCTCCCTTGTACTAATGCACACACAAGCCACAATCTAACTCTCCATAACTCAAAGGAATTCAAATGCACCAAAGAAAAAATGGCAAAATAGATGGCAAAATTTGAAATCATCTCAAGGAAATTATGAACAACATGAAGTACTTAAATATAAGAATCACTGGTGTCCCGGAAGGAGAAGAGAAGATTAAAGTGCTAGGAAGATTAGTTGGGAGATGGGAGAAATTTTCTCAATACTCATAAAAGACACAAATTTGCAAATCAAAGAAGCCCAACCAACTGCAGATAGAATAAATTCAAATAGGCCTACTCCAAAACACATATAATCAGTCAGTCGAATATTGAATAAAAGTAGAAAATCCTGAAAGTGGCAAGAGAAAAATGACTCACCAAATATTAGTAAAACCACATAAGACTGAGTTCAGACAACTCAGCAGGCACTATGGAGGCAAGAAGACAGTGGTATTATATGTTTAAGATCTTGAAAGAGGAGGACCTACAGCCAAGAATTTTGTGTCCAGCCAACTTGTCCTTCAAAGGTGAGTGAGAGATTAAAATTTTCACAGACAGATAAAGGTAGAGAGAACCTGTCAACAAGAGAACAGCCCTACAAGAGATTCTAAAGGAAGTACTGCAGGCTGAAGTAAGAAAAACAGGAAAAGAAGGTCTGGAGGAAGGCACAGAACTGAAGAGTTCTAGTTAGGATAACTTGAAGGATAAAAAGAGAAAGAGAGGAAAGATATATATTATCTGACAAAAACTAAAGAATAAGATGGTAGATTCAAGAAAAGCCTCTACAGTAATAACTGAATGGTAGTAGACTAAACTTACCACTTAAAAGATACAAATTGGCAAAAGGGATTAAGAAATATGATCCATATATATGCTGCTTATAAGATAGTTGTCATAGGCCCAAGGATACAAATAGATTGAAAATGAAAGCGTTTAAAAAGATGTTCTGTGCAAGTTGTAAACAAAAGAAAGCAGAGGCAACTATTCTAATATCAGACAAAATCAATTATAAATGCAAAAACTTCAAAAAGACAAAGGGGAACACTACATATTTATAAAAGGAACAACTCACCAATAAGAAATAATAATAATAAATTTTTATGCTCCCAATAAAGGAGTTCCAATGTACTGTGGCAAATATTGGCAAAACTAAAGTGAGCAATAGATATTTCAGCAATAATAGTAGGAGATGTCAACACAGCTCACTCTTCTATATAGATAGAACAACCAGACAGAGGATCAACAAGGAAATGGAGTACTTAAATGATTTGATAAATGAATTAGACCTGACAAACACATATAGATTGCTACACCCCAAAACATGAAGATACATTCTTCTCTAGTGCTCATGGAACATTCTCCAGGATAGATTATATGTGGTAGCACAAAACAGATATCAATAAATTTACAAAAACTAAAATTATTCAAAGCACTTTCTCTGATCATAGTAGAATTAAACTAGGAATCAATAACCACCAAAGAGGAAGAATTTTCATATATATCTGGAGATTCAATAATGCGCTCTTAAACAACCACTGGGTGAAAGAAGAAATTCCTTAAGAAATTGGTAAATGCCTAGAGATGAATGAAAATGACAACCCATCAAATCATACTGGTGGGATGCATCAAAGGCAGTGCTGAGGGGGAAATTTATTGCCCCAAATTCCTATATTGAAAAAGAAGAAAGAGCAAAAATTGAGTACTTAACTGCTTACCTGAAGGAACTAGAGAAAGAACAGCAAACTAATCCTGAGGCAAATAGAAGAAGAGAAATAACAGAGATTAAAGATGAATTATATGACTTGGAGGAAAAACAATAGGAAGAATCAATAAAACAAAAGGTTGATTCTTGAGAAAATCAATAAAATCTATGGACCCTAAAGAAATAAAAAATCATAAGATGATACTATGAACAAATATATGCCAATAAACTAGAAAACTTATATGAAAAGGAAAATTCCTAGGAAGACACGGCCATCCTACAATGACTCAAGAAGAAATGGAAGATCTCAAAAACGCAATCACAAGTAAAGAGATTCAATCAGTCATCAAAAATCTTCCTATAAAGGAGAGGCCCAGTCCAGATAGCTTCACAGGGGAATTTTTTCAAACATTTCAAAAAGAACTAACACCAATCCTACTCATATTCTTCCAAAAATTGAGGAAAAGGAAAGACTACTCAGAGGATTATAAAATAGAATAAAGGGGACCTATATAACCTAGAAATGGGTGAACGGTTTTTAATGATGTTGAACTTAAAACTAGGAGACTGTACAGAAGTGAAGGCCATTCATTGCTGGGTCTATAAGTAATATTGTCAAATTGAAGGTGGTAATGATTGAAAGAGTTTGTATTGAGCCACTGTATCCCACTGATTGCTACAACAAATATAAATAAGTTCTTATATGAATTACTTCAAAGTTAAGAATTTTGTAAAAAGAATAAATAATATCAGTGTACTAGTGCATGCTATGATCTATGTTTAACAGGAAGACAGCAACAGTACCGCAGCAATACCAGGGATAAATAATTGGGGGGGAGAGTTAATAGATCATTTGGAATTTCTATTTGGTGATAGTGTGCTGATCAGTTATTTTTTCCTCGGGAATAATGAAAATTGTCTAAAATTGAGAATACTGATGATTATACAACTAAATAAGGATAATGTGAGACATGGATTGTTGACTTTGGAAATTTTACATGATTTCCAATGGAAAGATATGGCTGAAGGATCCATTGACTGAGAAGTAGTAGAATGGCAAACTATGGTGTGCACATATAATGGAATAGTGTGTGCCTAGAGAAAGGAATGGCCTCATGAGGCATGCAGTGAGGTGAATGAAACTGAGGGACAACCGATTATGCAAAATAATCCAGAAATGAAAGAACAAATACTGTATGGTCTCTTAAGAAAACATTTACAAGAAATTTTGGGCCTAGTTCATAAACCCTTATAGCAGTCGTATTTAGTTCAGAGTAGTAACTGTTTTTTCTAGAGTTTGAGATGCTGTGCTATATATGTATAATCTGGTATTTCCCTGGAAATTTGAGTACCTGTGTGACTCCTAAGACTCAGAGTAGGAGTTCTGAGAGCTATAAGTCAACATTACCATGTACAATAACTTTTAAAGAAACTGAAGAAGAAGAGATTAAGCTTCAAATAGAGATAAGAATGAAGCCAATCAGATCAAGACAAAGGTAAATCAGAATGCAGGAAAAGGAGAACATTGCCTGCATTTTAGAACTCCAAAGGAAGTGATATTTACTTTGTTGAAAACCTAAATTTTCTGTAGCTATAATTTAACTCCATCTCTCTGTTTAGATCACTTAAACAACCCAAACACATGGAACCCAGAGTGGGAATGAGGGTTTGTAATTCAGCAAAGCTTGATGTAACCCTGGATACAACACAGAGTAAATTGAGCAAATAATTAAAATATACTGGAAAATCCTTTGAGGGATTATAGGAAAATTATGAAACTTTTAAGATTTACCACCAGGGAAACCCCCAATACAGTCTCAAACATTAGGGACACCCAAGTCAATAGGTCAATCCTTGAACTTGAGGCTCGATCTTGTGAAGCTTATTTATGAAACTGAGAAGATGTCTACCTATAGTTATGATTACAAGTTACTTCCAGAGGGCTTTTTTTTGTTCTTATATGGCCTCTCTCACCAAGCTCAATCTGTAAGTAAAATTATTACCCTCTCCTTATATGGAGGTCATGACATCCAGGGGTGAAAGTTGCCCTTGCCACATGGGATATGAATCCAAAAGATGTGTCTGGCCCTGGCACCATGATACCCTTAATGCCTTCCTGATGTAAAGAGGGAATAGAAATGTAACAAAATGAGTTATTAGTAGCTAAGAGAGTTCAAATAGGGTTGGGAGATTGTTCTGAAGGCTACTTTTAAGCAAGATTTAGCTAGATATTGCTATTTACCATGGTTTGCCAAATACCAATCAAAACATTCCCGTCAACCCTAAAGAACACTTATGTTCTATCTGATATTCTACAAACGTTTCATGCATGATGATTACTTTCCAGAAACCTACAACCTATAGATGGTTTCCCAGGCCAGATAAGTCCTGAAATGTAGTAGCCAGCCTCTTCAAGAACTTCAACTAGCTCCACCTCCCATCCCATACTATTAATAGCACTTTCTTACATGAAAATGTTAGAATGGACATAGCCAAAATACTCCTAAAGATTGGGAGTAGGATGAAAGGAAAAGGAAGAGTGAGAGAAGAGAAGATTTAACAAATAAGTAAGACTGCAAAATTATTTTATTGATATTTCTTTTAGTCTCCTTTGTCTTGAAGCAACCAGAAGGAAAAACCTAAAATTGTGGAACTTTAAGCAACACCTGTACTTTGAAATTTCCTGCTTTTTTATATATGATATATTTCACAATAAAAAATGGTTAAAAATATAAATCACTACTTATATAGTAAACCTGATAAGAAGAATTAGTATACAGACACAAGTCATTATGAAAAGATTTCAAGAAAGAATTTTACAAGACATACAGGAATAAAAGAACTTTATTAATAATTGTAGGAAGTACATTAGTAAATATTTATTGCAATTCTAGTGAGGTCATTTTTTTAAACTGAAATTTTGTTAAAAATTTAAATTTTGTTGTTAACTGGACTTACACATACATAGCCTTACATATGCTCTTATGCTTATTTGCATACATCTACGTATCATGTGTTAAATATACATAACTGAATATTTACTTGAGAAATGTATATCCAGAAAAAATAGTGGCATCCTTAGACCCATTTTTTCACTTTTGAATATTTATCAGGAAAAAAATCCATAGAAAGTGGGGGACCATACATACATACATATATATGCATGTGTATATGTACATATATCAGTTTGCATCTATATACATGTAGCCATACATATGTCCATATGCACATGTACATGTGTATATGCATATCAATATATTTAAATTAGAATGAAATGAACAATGGATGATATGATATTTTAAGTAGATTACTATATATAACTATTCCAAATTTATGTTTTTGATAAGGTAAATATTATGAAATAATGTTAAAAATACATGTGCTTCTAGCAATTATTTAAAAAGCATGATATCATTTTGAAAAAAGTGAGAACAGAAGAAAAGTCTACTCTGTGCCATATTCAAAATTAAAAGTTACATCAAAAAGTTGGAAAATTATGTAATGGGCAATTTATTTTTCGTGTCTTTCAAATGATGTCACAGTCTTTTAAACTAGTATTTAGGGAGAAAAAGTGTAAAGTTCAACAGAGAATCAATATTGTCTGGTTGTGCATGCATCTTCTTGTCTAATATAAGAAACATTTGTTTTCCCTTTTGTTCACTAGCACCTGCAAATTTGCAGTGTCTTCTGACACAGAGTGTTCTGTTTAATAGTCTTGTGAACTGCAAATGAAGCTCCGTAGGAAAGAGTAACCTGCACTAAGATAAATTAACCAGAAGAAGGTTAAAATAATTTGTCTATGAGTTGTCTCCGTAAAAGTAGTAGTTTGGTTGTTGTATGTTGGCTATCTGTTATGGTAATGCCATTCTGTACACGAGTTCCATCATCTCAAGTATCTTTCTTAATAGCTATCTGTTTTTATCTTTCAAGAACTAAGGGGAACTTCTGGAAAGGAGTTCAGCATGGAAGTGACAATAGTGTAGAAAACATTTCTTCCTGCTCAATGGTTTGATAAGCTTTAGGGAGAAAATATTTGATAATGGTTATTCCATTGAACAGGGACATTACAATCATGTGGGAAGAACACTTAGCCAAATATTTTATCATTCCTAACTTTGAACCTAATTTCAAAACAGAAGAATGTATTTGCCCATACAAGGCCATAAAGGCAGGTATTGGAATGAGGAAGTAGACAATTCCACTGACATAAAATACAGTTTCATAAAGAGATGTGTCAGCACAAACAAGTTACAGGCAAGGTGAAATCTCACATGAGAAATTATGGATTCTCTGAGATGCAGTATTGAGATTCAGGGTATATATGCCATGGACCAAGGTATGATGCAGAGCATTGAGCCAAGTCCCAGCCACCATAAAGGCAAACCCTGTAAGTGCATAAGAACTGAGTGATGGAAATGGTGGCATATAGCCACATAGCAGTCATAGGCCATGACTGATAAGAGAAGGCACTCTGTTCCCAAAAGTGTCATGAAAACAATGAGCTGAATCCCACAGTTAGTAAAGGAAATGGTATTCTTCCCAGACAGGTAATCAATGGTTTTCTTGGGGATAACCATTATCTTAGTGGAGCTGTAAAAGTGTTGCATGAGGGTAAGTTGGCTGAGAAGTACACAGGCAAGTGAAAATGAGATTCCAGTCAAATGAGAATAATTCATTATAATATTCCCAACAAGGGTCCCAGGAAACATGAAGATGAGAGAAAAGAGGAGATTGGGGGCTTGGAAGTGATAAAATAGCCTTAGTAGAACAAAGTCAGTTATAATGGTTTGATTAGTCCCTCTTTCCATTGTATTCTTCTTAATTTATTATCCTGGATAGAGTAGACAAAATCTTTAGTTCAACCACAAATTTATCTAAATCTCATTTTACAGTGTGGCAACTTCAATCCCTTCAGAGAGAGATCATGTAATTTTACATATTTAGACAGCAGTTAAACTACCAGAAATATAATCACATTTAAATGTTCCTAAGCTGCCTGTCACTTTTCCTCAGCATTTTTCCTAATATACGCTCCGAAAGAGAAATTTTATTAAAGTGTTCTTTACATTGGATAATGTAATGGATATGATGGATAATATTTTCTTTACTTTTATTAGTTATATGACTGTTGAAAACACAAGACCATCAAATGTGGAAAAGGGAAAATCCAGGATCAAACCAGATGCCTGCTGTGAGATTCCATAATTTGAATTCACAAAGTCAAAAAATGTTGATGATTTGATAAACTACAAAAACAGGGGAAACAAATAGACAAGGAAAATCTGCTATTAGTGATATAATTTGGCCAGAGTGCTCAGTAATGTAATTCATCTGTGTTTAATCAAATAGATTTCTGTGTGAAGGGAAAGAAAACATACCATTTCCAAGAGGGAATAACATAGTCTAAAAGGGGGATAAAAGGAAAGAATCTCTACTGACTCATATGCTAATTTGTGGAAATAAAAATGAAGTGAGTAGATTGGATATCTGCTAATGTATAACATTAAATTGTTCAAGATGTTTTTTCAATAATTAGGTCATATAAAACACATCTATGACAACATTGAAAACTAAATTTCACAACATGAAAGAAGACTGGCCCTTTTTCTGGAAAATATAATCAGAGTCATAGTTTGCTACAGTCTAAAGTTACTTCCTTTCTAAGGTTGGAAATTTGTCCATTTATTGTGATGCACTATGCAGGAAATTCCATATAATTCTACATAATTGATATCAATCCATGAAAAAGGATGTCCTTTGGGCTATGAGATTACTGGAGTAAGTGAACGATATTTATTTCAATAGGTGAAAGTCTATATGTCAATTTGGGAGAATATGTCATTTTCCCAAAAATATGGAACACAAAAGAACTGATTATTCCAAAGTGGTTCAAACTATGGTGGACTCATTTTTCTGCTCCACTTATAAAAAATATGAGGTCTGATATGCATTTCAATAATATTATTGTTTACTTTAGAATTAGAGTGTAAAAATTCATACTAAAGTGCTCTAAAATAAACATAATTAAAATGTAAGTTATATAGTCTTTTTAAAATAACATGCATGATAATTTTTATTTCTTCCATTGATAGTTTGAAAATTCAATACTTATTTAACGTATTGAAGCATTATCTTCAAAGAAGTCAACTCAAAGATAAAAAATCCTTGACTCAGTATTACTTTGAAATTTGTTCTACTGCATCTTTACTCCCAGTGTTTGTAAAACTACATGCATTTTGTTTTCAAAGAAAGGAAGTAGAGAGTGAAATATATTTGGTAAGGAAATCCGAACAATAGACATATAGAGCAGTTGTTCTCTTTAAATATACTTACTTCATAAATTGAGTATAAATTTGTATATAAGGAAGGAAGTTAGTCATTCTGAATCACTGTCCCTGGTGTCAGTGAGAGAAATGCAGATGCAAACTAGGAAAGATATAATAAATACAAAATAGTTATTATTCGAAGTCACTCAACATATTCTTAGTCATCTCTAAGTTTTTGCTCTCCCACCTACAAAAATGATTTTACAGAACTTCAAGAGACTTTTGACAATAAATAAGAATTTTGGAGTTTTTATTACTTTTAATTACTTGTTCTTTGATTTAAAAAAAAGTAACTAAATAGAGGTTGAGAGGGACAGAGAAGCCACATATTGGAGGAAAAATAACTCCAGAGGCAGAACTATTGGAAGCTAAAGTCTGAAGTCAAGAAGTCTTGGGCAGGAGAATGGCCCCACTCAAATATGTAGAGAGGTTGAGTTGTCCCCAAAGACAGAGAATGGGCCTTCCACCTTGTTGCAGTGGAAGAATGGTGCCACCTCAGGCCTTGGAGAGGGTGCAGCAAATTCCTTGGGGTTTGGGGAGAGCCTGGATGCCACCACATGGAGGGTTTGTGCATATGCCCCAGAGATGTCAGAAAGCCCAAGTGCAACACTGATGCTTAGAGAGGTTGGAGCTGAGAAAAAGGTGATCTCCTCAATGTCCCCCAAAGTTGTATTTTGAGAGAGGCAGGCCACTGCATAGGCTATTGGAAAGGGTGATACTGATGCTTTCTAAAGATGCAAAGACAGATGACTTTCAAACTTTGAAATCTAATGGACTTTGCCCTGCATGTTTTAAAAACTGCTTGGGTCCAGTGACCACTGTGTTCCTTCCAATCTCTCCCTATGGAAATGGGAATATGTATCCTACGACTGTTCCCCCTTTGCATGTTGACAGCAAATAACTTGTTCTGAGTTTTAGTGGTTCAGAACCAGATGCGAATTTTGTCATAGCACTGGCCATACTTGTAACAAACTTTAATGAGATTTTGCACTGTTTCTGACTTTGTATTGCATTTGTATTGTTATTGAAATGCTTTAAGGATTTCGGATACTTTGAGGAAATGAATATATTTAGTATATAGGAAAAACATGTCTTTTTTAGGGTCCAGAGGGTGGAATGTGGAATAGCTTGAAAGGATTATGTGCCCTAGGAAGGCAAACTTTTAATCCTAATCAATCTTGTGGGAGCGACCATTTCTCTTAATCCCTATTTATAATGTTGGTTGGAGACTTGATTAGGTTATCTCCATGAGATATGACTCACCCAATTGTGGGTATGAACTTTTGAACAGATGGAGATGTGACTCCACCCATTCCAGGAGGAATTTGATTGCTTTACTGGAATCCTCTAAAAGAGGAAGCATTTTGGGAAAAGCTGGAAAATGATGAGAGAGCCATGAGACAGCAACAAGAACCATGAGAGACCACACAGCCAGAGAACTTTAGATATGAAAAGGAAAATGTCCTTGGGGGAGCTTCTTGAAAGAAGAAGCTTGGAAGGATAGCTAGCAGATGTTTCCTTGTTCCTCATGTACCTTTCCAGTTGAGAGAGAAATCCTGAATTTCAGCGGCCTTTCTTGAGTGAAGGTAACCACTTGCTGGTGCCTTAATTTGGGCATTTCTGTAGATTTGCTTTAATTTGGACAATTTCACAGCCTTAGAACAGTAAAGTTGCAAATTATTAAATTCCCCTTTTTAAAAGCCAACAAATAAAAATAAAAATAAGTAGATATATGATCCTTTAGAGAGGCACACTTTTAGTAAATGAACATTTTATTTTTGTCAGTGCATACCAAAGTGCAAATCTTAATATAAGGAGGTAGATTTAATCACACAATCTGATAGCTGTTTTAACATAAAATGTAATCTTATATTGTTCAGGTGGTTTTCACAAATGGCATTACATATATTGCTCCATAATTTGGTGGAAAGATTATTTTATCTCATACAATTAGTATCTTTTTGTACCTTTTAATATATATGCTGTGAACTGCAGGGTCAATTTATTCATTTGAAGTAGTTAGTAGGATCTCTTAATATGAAGGTCTCATGGATCTCTCCACCTTTACCTAAACTAGGAAACTTTTACACTCTTAAGTCCTATGCATAATAAATCCATCAATATTGATTTTCTTATCCTTAAACACTCCTGTGTTGAAGAATCTAGTTTTGCTGTATATACATTTTTCCCATGTGAACATATCAACTTTTTATGAAATACTCAATTCAATAAATTCAAATTTCTTGTATTTAAAGATCCTAAATTTAATTATAATTTGAAATCACAGAGAAAATTAAACAACTATCTTAATAATAAATCTTATCTCTGTCTTTTCAAAATATATTCAGTGACTATGATTATGATGTATTTGTTTGTATTTCCATATTATTTGAGACAATATTTCTTCTCTTATTATTTAAGAAAAACTGAAGAAATATGGTATCAAGCTGAAGATATATAGTAATTAGAAGAAAACTGTTATTAAAGATCTCACCAATTTTACTTATGTTTAAGCCAACTGATTATAACTGATTAATATGTCACAGTATAACCTTAGCCATGCTACAAAAAAACAGCTGATAACATCGATTAAATTAAATATTCATATAAAAATATCATTATCATCATTCCTATTATATTTTGAAATCTTTTGGCTTAAAAGTATATCTTATTTTCTTTTAAGAAACACTATATATAGATGAACTTACCTTTTAGATTTTTCCTAAAAATATCACCAGAATTCTAAGCAAAAAGAACTACTTCACAGAAAATATCCAGACAGTTTCATATCCCTTTGATGATAGGGCCATACAATACCAATGAACCAAGTTCTCTACAAGAGAGGTTTGGTCCAATTTACAATTCCATCTGCACCATCCTCAGAGAAAATTTCCCTTGCTGCTCCTCTGTTCCCTCGTGTATGCCAAGCACAATTATTCCATTATCCTTCAACTTCCCAAATTAACCGAATATGTTTTCTTGAAGCAAATGATAAAAATAACAGTCCATCATGTAAGCATTCACTTATGAGCACCAGCTAACACCATTTGAGACCTGGAAAATTGCAGAGGTGAAACACCAGCGCAGAATTCAAGAGCCACTGCCTTGAATCCAGAGTGAGTAGGTTATATTCCTGGTTTCACCACCAATTGGTAACTTCAGATATATCACCTAACTTTTCTTTCTTCTGTTTCTTCATCTACAAAATGAGATGATAAAAGCATGCATATTGCAGGGTTTTGTCAGTATAAAGTAAATTGAATAAAACAAATATTGTGGAACATTGCTAGGTGCTTGGAAGGTATTAAATATTTCATAATTTGATGATGAGTATCCTGAATTTTGTGGACTGGTATAATGAGGAGCTTGAATTGATCCATAATATTGTTTCATTTTTCCTATTGTGATCATCAAATGTAAAAATTAGAAACTTGTATAAGGAGAAACATTTTATTTAATAAATGATATGGCTGACTCCATCATTTTATTGAATGTCAGGCCTTTCTTACAAAAGTAAAAAATATACAAACAATATACATACACATACTTTACATACTATTATGAATATCTATTCATTCACATAGACACGTTTTAATATATAAAGTGCCTTGTTCTTTCACATATTGAAATATTCATCACAATAGCCATTTGTACATTTATGTAATTGAACACATTTAATTCTAGGTATTTGAACATTCTAATTCCCAAAGCATACCTAAACATTTGTTCTATGTAATGGGTGACTGAAAGATAAATAGCATTTCTAAAAATTGAGTATGGCTAAAAATGGTTCATCCCCAATCCCAACCCATCCACTGCATTCTCTGACTGAGTATGGGATGCTGGGGGAGTTAGTTGGGGTAGGGGTGATTTTAAGGTCTTTGTGAGTATATGATATTAAACTAACTTAACTTTCACTGAATCCTTCTCATATGCCAGAAAGAGTTATAAGTGCTTTATCTGTATATTAAATTCTCAGACCTCCCATTGCCCTATTAAGGAGAGGTTATGAATAATTATTGCATTACTCAAATATAGAAGTTGCCTAATTTCAGAGGGTAAGTACTGAAGCCAAAAATTGATTATCAGTATCCACTTCTGTGCCAGTGTTCTTATACATGTTTTAGAGCCACACAATATTAAAACCTCATGAAAAGCTTTAAATTCTTTCTCATTAATCTTGAGTAAATATAAAAGATGATATTTTATGTTTTGCCCTCTTATTCATGTAAGTATAAATGGCTTAAATGTGGAAATTTTAAAATCTTAAGCTTTCTCTTACTCCATTATTTGGGCCCAGATTCCCATAAAGGTATGTGAAGAGTGATTCTCTGGTATTGTGGGTGGTGATACAGAAGTGCAAACTTTTGAGGGTGGGGAAAAGTGAAGCAGAGTTTCAGCCTTAAGTGGTGACCAGATGTTTGAGTTGTTCTGGGCATGTGGACAAGGTGGGGGTGGCTTTATTTTGAGGGTCAATTTTGATATTCTTTATTTGAAGATTATGTTCTGTTTACCTATGCATTTGTTGAGACATTAGTAGAACCATGTCACAGTGGGATGTGGATAAATTTGAGATGTTTTTCTCCACTTTTGAGCAAAGCAGTGGATAAGATGACTCCATTCATAGATCTGCCTCATTTATATGGAATGATAATTCAAAAACACAATAGCAAGTAAAATATTCATCATTATGATTAAAATGAGTATTTATTAAATGCTTGTGGTTAGACAATGTCTGAATTGTTCGTGAGTATTAACTTGCTTCATTCTCCCAAATCGTCCTTGGTGGTAGGTGTTATCACCAGCAACAGTAAAAATTTGGGAGTAAGTTGCTGAGTAATGAAATGAAACAGTACATACCTGCTTCTCTTACTCAAAGTACATCATCCCCAACCCCTACACCTCCCACACTTGAGTACACTTTAACTCTCTTACACAACATATGGAACACTACAGAGATCCCCTGATTTGTAATTTGACAGATTTCTGAGATGTAATTATCTTATCATAATCTAAGTAGTTTACTTTTATCAGTACAAGATACATTTATAACAGTTTTCATACAATATCTCCTATAATAAATGCTATTGAAGGATATTAGACCTAAATTAAGAGGCTAACATACTTTGAAATTCAAGGTATTTGCACAGGACACTTATTTGCACAGTACACATCCCAGTCCACTGAGGTTTGTAAAATTTCATGCTCCTAGAACTTGGCTTTGTCACTGTGACATTCTGAAACTATTTCCAACAGTGGATGTACTTGAGACAAGTGATACCAGTCTATGAGTTGCACATTATCATTTAAAATTTGCAATTTGGATTCCATGATTGTTGTGCAAAATGGACCAAACCAGGGCCAAGGCTTTGAAGTTTCAGGAAGTAGGTTTTTATTCATCCATGGCTATAAGGCTCAGCTGAGTTGCCTCTGAAAGTCTGAGCCCCAAACAAAAGATTGACATCAATTTTTATAGACAGCATGACACATTAAAGACAAGGTAAATGATTGGCTGGTTTAAATTGGGAAGGGCACGAACACTGGGTTTACAGAAGTAGATGAGTGGCTGGGGGGAAGGAGCATCTCTTATCCTGCCTATTGACTATCCTCAGGGCCTGGGAGATCTTTCAACAGGGAGAGGCCTGAGTAATAAGAGGTCTGCCTGCTGCAACAGGAAGTGAATTTAACAAACAGGGGCTGTCTGCAACATTCCTCTCTTTAATGCTTACACTGACTTAGAAGAAGGGGTTACAGCATCGCTTATATATTGTCTTTTTCTTGTTGCAGATGTTGGTATGTCCTGATCTGAGCTGGGCGTGGGAAACAAGGTAGTCATGCAGGATTTAGACCCTGCATAGTTGGGGGGTGGGGGGTTGTGTCCCATCTCTGTTGGCCCCAAGTTTTTTCCTGATGGTCCCTTTGTGACTGTGCCTGTCTTAGGTTGTTCTTCCCTTGAGGAATCTTACCCGTCTTTAGCTAACCAGTGGTCCTCCAGGGCCAGGCAGGGTGATGTGAGGTGTGAAAGTGAGTGAGGGGCAACACCTCCCTGAGAGTGTCTGATTTGTCTCCTTGACAGCCTATATCCCCTGGCCTCCACACCCAGCACTGGCCTTGGGATTCCCTCACCTGCTGGCAGGTCCTCACCTCTGGTTACATGTCTTGGGGAACAAAGTTTTTTCCACCGATGTGGGCCCATCTTATAGATTTGAGCAAGAGACAAACTATATGGCACCAGTTTGTAGGAGGCCTCCACCTCAGCACATCTGAGGGCTGCCCCCTGATCTTGTATGCATTGCACTACCAGGAGGACCGCACTGGGAGAAGTGTCAGATTTGGTGTGTGTGTGGGTAAAACTGTATATGTATTGAAGGTCAGGTGGGCTTGGGAATGGTTTCCCTTTCTAGGGGTTATGGCAATAGCCTTGCCACCCTAGAGTAGTGAAAACAGCATTACTGAACCTGGCAAGGTGGGATTATAGCATACTGGGGGATGTTTCATTAGGGTGCATACAGATTAATGCAGGTCTGAGAACTGACCTGGCGTGAATACTGTTTATAGTTTTCACTATACACAGGTGGTCTTGAGGCATTCCTGGCATGCATCATTCCCCTTGGAAGGGCTTGCAACCATGCCAAGCAGAAATAGAGGAGTGAGGTTCATAGTGCTGACTATGGGAAATGCCACTACATGAACACACAATTAGTCTAAGGGAAGGAATGGAGACACACACTCTGGGCAGCAGCTAGGAAGGGGGACGTTACCTGGGTAAGAGGGATTCCACCAAATTAGAGTGAAGTTGGTTTTTGGAAGAACTCCAGGTGACCTATTTCCAGGAGGGTTAAAACTACTCAACAGAAGACAAATGCAATGAGCAAGAAAAGACAATTAGTCTGCAGAACCGGCAGGCAGGATGTCCATGTATTGATTCCTCAATCTTTGACCATGAGTAGATCAGTCAACTTCCAGGGTGACTGAGACAGGGCTCAGAGGTCTCCTTAGACTTCAGCCATGCATTGACTAGCTGCTTCCAGCATATTAGAGCAAGACAGACCTCTGTCACAGCTGGCCAGCTGATCTTGGCTGTGATGGAGAAGGGCACAATGGCTTCCAGAGAATGATGTGCGTCAGGTTTTCAGGATCAGGGGTGCATTCCCAGGGGTTCTCTGCAGTGGCCCTCTTGACCCAAGAGTGGTGAATTCATGGGATGATCTCCATGGACTCTGACAGCTGTTGGGTTTACTAAAACAACATGGTAAGGACCTCTCTATTAAGGCTGGAGAGAGCCTTATTTTTCCAGATTCTTACTCATACCACATTCCCTGGCTTAACCTCCTGTAAGGAAGGGAAGATGCTAAAGAGTTTGTGTACTGCTTTCAACAACTTCCCTTTTAGTTCACCTAAGACTTTTCCTAACTTTGACCATAATTTCCTTTTTCACAAACCTTTGGCAACTTACTATATTTGTTCAGGCTTTGTCTTACATTTTCCTCATTCTGTAAGTGTCATTTATTTTATCGTAGGACAAAACTACTCTTTTTTTCCTTTTAGTAAAAACACATCCTTTATATCCTTCATACTTAAGTTATTACTTTAAACAAACATTTTACTACATACAATTACCATCAAAATAAATTTTTTCAGAATGTTAAATATTTAAAATGCTTTAGTCAATGCATATTTGAAACTTCAATATACAATTTTAAATAAAAATTGATGGCATATATCAAGACAAAAAAAAACCTGTAAGGTTAAAACTTGCAAGCAAGAAGTTTTTCATTATTAAACAGTCCCCCCAATTTAAAATTATGAAACATAAAACCAAAGGGGAGCTAGAAATTTGGAGTAAAAAATAATGGGGTTTGGCCTAATCCCTTTGTCTGTGAAAAAGGGATTAAATGTGCCAAGGGAGCTGAACACAGGTCTTCTGCCTTGCCAGGAGTAGGACCACTATTTACTTATTATAACTTGGTTTACATCTTCCTTCATACATTTTCTTTATCTCATTATTTGACAAAATGTTTATACTTTTTCAGTTGACCCCAGCTTCCAGCAGGGCTTGGAATATATCCCTGTGGGAAATTCTGTTACTGGTATCGAGGAGCCATTTCCAATTATATTTTTTGGCCTTTCCTTTTCCTGTATTCCAGCTTCCCATGTCTCCCAGCTCTGGCATTTTATTTAAGATACTGATCAGTGGATTGCATGCTTTTCCTAATAATAAAGTCATTATCAAGCATTTATGTGCTGGAGGTGCTGCCTTAATAATAGCATTTCTCTGTGAAGCATTGACAGGGAAGAGGTGGTATGTGTCAGCCTCTCCCAATATACATCTGACTTCATAACTTCGTTTTTTTTTAATTTCTGCATAGCATCTCATAGAGTGTACCAGGGTCAGCTATTTCATGGCCACATAGTGTCAGCAGGGCATTGCTTTTTACACCTTTGTGCAGCCAATGTCAGCAAGTTAGAATTTTTTTCAGTCTGCCAACTAAACTTCTGAAAAGCAGTTTGTATAAAGGGATAAGTGCTAATTTCTACAAGTTTTATGCATACAGAATAGTCCAGCTCCACTCTTCCAAGCCCTGCATCAGCAATTTTGACCATTCAGGTTATTAATGGCTCCCCAGTTTTATAAGTAAAATGCCTAAGAATGTCAGTTATTTTTTGTTCTTCTATAGTGGTTTTGAAAGTAACCTGACTGCCCTGTTTCTCTTCTTTTTGCCTTTGT
>PVIY010040569.1:0-22271 GCA_004026745.1 Myrmecophaga tridactyla
TTTGTTCCCCCTATTATTTATTTCTATTCCATATGTTCTACTCTTTTGTTGATATAGTAGCTGAAAGGAGCATCAGACACAAGGTTTCCACATTCGCAGAGTCTCATTGTGATAGCTATATCATTGTTCAGTCATCATCAAGAAACATGGCTACTGGAACACAGCTCTACATTATCAGGCAGTTCCCTCCAGCCTCTCTCCTCTGCACCTTCTTGACAAAGTCTTTTGAGATGCAGCAGCATTTGATTTTGAGGAGTTCTCATTTATCTATTGTTTCTTTTGTTGCTTGTGCTTTGGGTGTAAAGATTAGGAAGCTACCTCCTATTACTAGGTCTTGAAGATGTTTCCCTACATTTTCTTCTTGAAGCTTTATGATGCTAGTTCTTATATTTAGGTGTTTGATCCACTTTGACTTAATTTTTGTGTAGGGTGTAAGATAGGGGTCCTCTTTCATTCTTTTGGCTATTGATATCCAGTTCTTTCATGCACAATTATTGAGAAGACTATTTTGTCCCAGTTCACAGGATTTGGGGGGCTTGTCAAAAATAAGTTGACCATAGATTTAGGGATCTATTTCTGCACTCTTGTGTTGATTTCATTGATAAATGCTTCTATCTTTGTGCCAGTACCATGCTGTTTTTTTTTTTTTTTTACTTTATACATTTATTTTTCCCCCGAGGGGGGTGCACCGTTCCTGGAAGTACTGCAATACTAGGTCGATGCATGGAGTGGACGGAGCAAGCTCCTATTCCATCTCCTAATTCCAAAAATCCATTTAATATATTGTCCTCGGATAGAGGACGTATCAGATATTAAACTGATAAGAACAGATACTACACTTGATCTTAGCCAAAAGGCCGAGAAGCGATAGTACTATGCTGTTTTGACCACTGTGGCTTTACAATAGGTTTTAAAGTCAGATATGAGTTGTACAATACTGACTATCGGTTTTTCATATATTCCCTTTATGATATTGAGGTAGTTATGTTTGATTCCAATCTTTTGTAGTGTTTTTATTAGAAAAAGATGTTGAATTTTGTCAAATGCTTTTCAACATCAATCAAGATGATCATGTGATTTTTCTCTTTCAATTTGTTAATGTGCTATATTACATTAACTGATTTTCTTGCATTGAACTATTCTTTAATGTCTTGTTGGATTTGATTTGCTAATATTTTATTGAGAATTTTTGCATCTATTTTCATTAGGAAGACTGGCTTGCAGTTTTCCTTTCTTATAGCATCTTTACCCAGTTTCGATATTAAAATGATATTAGATTCATAAAATGGGTTAGGTAGAGTTCCTTTTTCCTCAATTTTTTGGAAATGTTTGAGCAGGATTGGTGTTAGTTCTTTTTGGAATGTTTGACAAAATTCCCTGTGAAGCCTCTCTTCCTGGGCTTTTCTTTGTAGGGAGATTTTTTTATCACTGATTGAATCTCTTTATTTATGATTGATTTGTTGAGACCTTCTATTTCTTCCTGAGTCAGTGTAGCTTGTTTGTGTGTCTCCAGGAATTTGTCCATTTCATCTAAGATGTCTAGTTTTTTGGTGTATAGTTGTTCATAATATCCTGTTATGATTTCTTTTATTCCCTTTGGGTCTGTGGTAATGCACCCCTTCTCATTACTCATTCTGTTTATTTGCATCTTCTCTCCTTTTTTCTTTGTCAGTCTTGCTAGTGGCCCATCAATTTTATTGATTTTCTTACAAAAGAACCAACTTTTGGTTTTATTGATTGTTTCTATGTTTCTATTGTTCTTTTGTTTTCCCATTCATTTATCTCTGCTTTAATCTTTCTTATTTCTCTTCTTGCATTTACTTTGGGGTTAGTTTGTTGTCCTTTCTCAATTTCCTCCAGGTGAGCAGTTAAGTCCTCAAGTTTTGCTCTTTCTTGTTTATTAATATAGGCATTTAGGGCAATAAATTTCCCTCTCAGCTCAGCCTTTGTTGCATCCCATAATTCTGATAAGTTGTATCCTCATTTTCATTTATCTGCAATAGCTACTGATTTCTCTAGCAATTTCTTCTTTGACCCTCTGGTTGTTTAAGAGTGTCTTGTTTAATCTCCTTATATTTGTGAATGTTCTTATTTTGTAGTGGTCATTGAGATCCAGTTTCATCCCATTGTGATCAGAAAAAGTACTTTGAATAATTTCAATGTTTTTAAATTAATAAAGACATGTTTTTGCACCCCAGCATATGATCTATCCTAGAGAATGTTCCATGAGCACTAGAGAAAAATATATAACCTTGTGCTTTGGGTTGCAATGATCTATATATGTCTGCTAGGTCTAATTCATTTATCAAGTTATTTAACTTCCCTATTTCCTTGTTGATCTCCTGTCTCATTGTTCCATCTATAGAGGAGAGTGATGTTTTGAAGTCTCCTGCTATTATTGTTGAAACATATATCACTCTGTTCTAGCTTGCTAGCTGCCAGAATGCAATATACCAGAAATGGAATGGCTTTTAAAAAGGGGAATTTAATCAGATGCTAGTTTACAGTTCTAAGGCCAAGAATATGTCCCAATTAAAACAAGTCTATAGAAATGTCCAACCTAAGGCATCCAGGAAAAGATACTTTGGTTCAAGAAGGTCGATGAAGTTCAGGGTTTCTCTCTTAAGTGGAAAGGCACATGGCAAGCACAGTCAGAGTTTCTCTCTCATCTGGAAAAGCACGTGGTGAACACGGTCACGGTTCCTCTCTTATCTGGAAGGACACAAGGCAAACACGGCATCATCTGCTAGCTTCTTCTCTCCTGGCTTCTGGTTTCATGAAGCTCCCCAGGAGGCATTTTCTTTCTTCATCTCCAAAGGTCTCTGGCTCATGGACTCTCTACTTCGTGGTGCTGCAGCATTCTCTGCTCTCTCCAAATCTCTCATTCTCCAAAATGTTTCCTCTTATAGGACTTCAGAAACTAATCAAGACCCACCCAAATGGGTGGGGACATGTCGTCACCTAACCCAGCTTAACAACCACTCTTGATTGGGTTACATCTCCAGGGAGATGATCTAATTACAGATTCAAACATATGGTATTGAATAGCGATTACTCTGCCTTTATGAAATGGGATTTAGATTGTAACATGGCTTTTCTACGGGACATACATCCTTTCAAACCAGCACACACTCCCTTCAGTTTTGCCAATGTCTGTCTCATGTACTTTGGAGTTCCTTGATTGGGACCATAAACATTTATGATTGTTATACCTTCTTGGTGAATTGACCTTTTAATTAGTATATAGTGTCCTTCTTTGTCTCTTATGATGTCTTTACATTTAAATTCTATTTTGTCCGATATTAGTATAGCTATTCCTGCTTTCATTTGGTTACAACTTGTGTGGAAAATCTTTTTCCATCCTTTTACTCTCAATCTATTTGTATTCTTATGTCTAAGATGAGTCCCTTGAAGCAGCATATAACTGGATTATGTTTCTTAATCCATTCTGCCATTCTGTATCTTTTAATTGGTAAGTTTAGTCTGTTAGTATTCAAAGTTATTACTGAAAAGGCATTCCTTAAATCCACCATCGTGTCTTTTTTGTTTTATTTGTCTTATCTATATATTATTTTCCCACTTTCTCTTTGTATTCATTAAATTAACCTTAGTGGTACTGTACAATTCTGTGCCCTCCTCTAGACCTCCCTCTCCTGTCTTTTTCTTCAGCTGGCAGAACTCCTTTTAGTATTTCTTGTAGGGCCGGTCTCTTGTTGACAAATTCTTTCAGGACTTCTTTGTAAAAACTTTAATCTCTCTCTCAGTTTTGAAGGACAATTTGGCTCTGTACAGAATTCTTGGCTGGAAGTCTTTCTCTTTCAGGATCTTGAATATATCATACTATTGCCTTCTCACCTCCAGGGTGCTAGTTGAGTAGTCTGAACTCAGTATTATTTGGTTTCCCTTGCATGTAGTAGATTGTTTTCTATTGCCCATTTTAGGATTTTCTGCTTCTCTTCAACATTTAACAGACTGAGTAGTATGTGTCTTGGGGAAGGTCTATTTGGATTTATTCTGTTTGGAGATCACTGGACTTCTTTAACTTATATATTTATATACTTTATGAGGATTGGGAAGGTTTCCCCCATTATATCCTTAACTCCTCTTCCTAGCCCTTTACTTCTCTCTTCTCGTTCTGGGACACTAATGATTCTTATATTTGTGCGCTTTGTTTTATCTATCACTTCCCTGAGATCCAATTCAAATTTTCCATCTTTTTAGCCATTTGCTATTTTGCATCTTTGAATTCAGTTATCCTGTCCTCTAAATTACTTATTCTTTCTTCTGTCTCTTCAAATCCTGTGTTGTGTGCCTCTAGTATGTTTTTCATTTGGTCAACAGAGTCTTTAATCTCTGTGATATCCATTATTTTTCTATTTATTCTTTCAAAGTCCTCTTTATGCTCTTCTGCTGTCTTCCTGATCTCCTTTGTGTCATTTGCTATCCCTCTTACTTTATTAAGTAGAGTGGTATGAACAACTTTGATTAGTTGTTCCAATGTCTGTGTCTCCTCTGGTGTTTTAATTTGGTTATTAAGCAGGGCTATATCTGTCTGCATTGTGATATGCTTAGTTGTCTTCTGCTGTCTTTGTCGCATATAAATATCTCAATTGACTTATTTTGGGAGTTGATTTCTTTCAGTAGTCTAAGGCCTTGCATTTGTGGGATGGTTGTACAGCAGGGAGCAGGGCATGAGGTGGAGCACTCAGTGCGGTGATTTGTTTCAGGGCAGGTATGGACACAGGTGGGGATGTTACACTGGTCCTTGTGGAGGTGGGAGCCCAGCGGCCAGGGAGGATATAGCTGTGTGGGTGCCATGGTTTGAGGGACGTAATCCTGGTGTGCACTGGTCTAAGGCATGGGGCCCTTTGTGTGCATGCATAGAGCTGTGGCAGCAGGTCAGTTTATCCCTTCATGGCTTGATAGCTAATGTGACCCGGCTGCGCAGGTCAGCAGTTTCTCAGAGCTGGGAAGTGTGGCTGAGTGCCGTGCACATGTGCAGTTCTAGGACTGCTGTAAACTGTTGTTCCCAGAGCTGAATGACGTGACTGGGGGCTGTGTGCATGTACCATTCTAGGAGTGCTGTAAACTGATGTGCAGAGTTTGGGGTGGGGGTGGGGATGAGGCTGTGTGATTCTTTGGGCAGGGGCAGGGGTAGCCTGGATATGGAGGTTAGTGCCTGCAGTCTTTATGCACTGGCGACAGCCTGCAGGGAACAGGGAGTGGGGAGGTAGTGCTCAGGAGGGGTGCAGGAGAGTTGGGTTAGGCTATACTTGGGGTGAGGTGTGATGCAGGTACGTGTATTGGGGGCTGGTGGGATGGGGCGCCTGGAGCATGGGGAATGGGAGTGGGTGATAGGGTTCAGGTGCGTGGGGTACGGGGTGAGTCGTGGGTCATGGGGCTGCACTGGCGGGAGTGGCGCACTGAAGGAACGCAGCCTGGTTTACTTCCTAGTCCCTGGCTCCTGTCCATGCACTCCTGCGGGCTCTGCACCTCCATGCCAGGCTCCAGCTTTCTGCCTCTCAGTTCCTCAGCCTCTGCAACCAGGGCTGCCGCATGTGGTGCAGAAGGCTCTCCCAGGTCAGCCGCACTCCCAAATTGCCACCTCAGTTGCCCTCCTGCCCCTTCTCTAACTTCTCCATGGAGCAGGGTTAATCTCGAGCTAGTCTATTCAGCCATCTTCCCAGAAGTTGCTCCCCTTTAATTCTTATAATTATCTTTGGACACTTAGAAAAGTTAATTAACTCACCCAGATGGTCAAATTGATAAGCTAATGCGATGGGTTTGAACCTAAGCACCCTGAGCCAATAGCCTGTGTTGGTAATTGTCAAATTATACCACTACATTTTTAAAAAATTATTCTTATTGACCAATCTTCACACACATATAGTCCATACATGGTGTACAATCAATGGCTCACAATATCATCACATAGTTGTATATTCAATGCTATGATCATTTTGAGAACATTTTCATCACTCCAGAAGAATAAATAAAAACAAAATAGAAAAAAATCATACCTAGCTACCAATTTCTTTTACCCTTATCCCCCCATTATTTATTTAATTTTTATCGATATTTTTTTACTCATCTGTCCATACCCTGGATAAAAGGAATATCAGACACAAAGTTTTCACAATCACAAGTCACATTATTAAAGTTATAGCTTTATACAATTGTCTTCAAGAATCAAGCTCAACAGTTTCAGGTACTTCCTTCCAGCCACTCCAAAACACCGTAAACTAAAAAGGGGATATCTATATAACGCTTAAGAATAACTTCCAGGATAACCTTTCTACTCTGTTTGAAATCTCTCAGCCACTGACACTTTACTTTGTCTCATTTCTCTCTTCTCGCTTTTGGTCAAGAAGGCTCTCTCAGTCCATGATGCTGGGTCCCAGCTCATCCCAGGAGTTCTGTTCCACATCTCCAGGGAGATTTATACCCCTGGGAGTCATGTCCCACATAGGAGGGAACCATGAAAATGTGCATATGTGATGATTTCATAGCCAAGTTACGTGTTCAGCTCAGTGTCAAGGGGTGACATCTCATTAGCTATAATATTTCCATTTAGATGTCCACATTTCAGCAAGCCAAATCTTTAGAGTAAGCTTGTGCTCAGGTGTGAAATTCAGTCTCTAAGGACCTGAATATTTCAAGTACTAGTTTTCTAGTTTTTATGGCTACACTGCTACAGTTCAGTAAAACCTCCTTCCAGTCTTCAGTATGACGTATTTTGTAGGTTAATAAAGTCTACAAGGATCTTTGCCTTTGAGAAATGATGAGCTGAGCATCTGTATTGAAACATATAGCTGAAGATAACAATTAGCATTCTGTCAAAAGTTTTTGATAATTAGGGTAATTCTGATAGAAGTAAAACTTTCTTGTTTTCTTCTATAATGTAGCATAATGTACATTTACTAACTGTATAGCTCTAAGGAAGTTGATTGAACTCTCTAAGTCCCAGTTTATTATTATTATTATTATTATTTCTGTAAGATAATAATGCCTATATCATAGGATTTGCAGAGGATTAATAACTTCATATTAAATGAGTGATTGATAATGTTCCCAGTACAGGCACTTGAACAGAGCAAATGCTCAATTAATATCAGCTTATTATTTTACCTTAACTGCCAAGACATTCACTTTAACCCTGCCTCTGCCATCTAAGTTTTATGCTGCCAAAACAAGCTTTGAATATGAGCTAAGCTTTTAAAGGCAGACAAATTTGAAGGAACGAGGATGCATTTTAAAATCTGATATTTATTCATTATTTACAATTATTCATTATTTTTATTTATTAGATTTATGGTTTACAATTCTTCTTTATAGTTTTTTCATGACTGTTAGTTCATCTAAAATTTGATTTCGCATTCAGAATACAATTGTTTGGAACGAAACATGTTAAGTACTTAGTGATGTATACAAAAAGAGAAAGCAATCTTGGATACATTCTCTGGAAATGAAAAACAGGCAACTGAGAATATTTTCAATTACTCTAGAGTTATTTAGCTTTATGTATAATAAAGTGTAGATAATTAAAGTTTCCTTTGAAATATAGTAGTGTTAAAACCATTTCTTTTTTCAACTTTATACTTTTCTGAAATACCTAATCCATTCAGTTTCTCCCCTGAATATAACTGTATTAGTTAGGGTTCTCTAGAAAAAGAGAATCAACAGGGAACACCCACAAATATAAAATTTATAAAAGTGTCTCACGTGACCGAGGGAACAGAGTCCAAAATCCGCAGAGTAGGCTGTGAAGCTGACGATTCCGATGGAGGGTCTGGGCGAACTCCACAGGAGATGCTCACCAGCTGAAACAGGAAGAGCCTGTCTCTTCTGAATCTTCCTTATAAGGCCTTCAGTGATTAGATTAAGCATCACTCATTGCAGAAGACACGCCCCTTTGGCTGATTACAAATGGAATCAGCTGTGGATGCAGCTGACGTGATCATGATTTAATTCTATGAAATGTCCTCATGGCAACAGACAGGCCAGCACTTGCCCAACCACCACTTGGCCAAGTTGACGCATGAACCTGACCATGACAATAACACCAGTTCATTTTTGCTGATTTAAATATAGTAATTTATTTTCCATTCAGCATTGTTATTAAGACTGCTTAGTATCTTGCAACTTCATGAGCCCTGTAGGCTAGAGAGAAGCTATATATGTGAAAGGGAAATCCTTGCATTCTCCTGTATCTGTGAGACAAATGCACTGTGATTGTCTAAATACCCTGGTTGATTCTATATTTATGTAACTTATTCTAACCACTAAGGACACTTTTAAAAAATGGTTTCACTTCAAGTCAACTTCAGATATTTTTGCAGTCTGTGTAAATTGCAATTCTTCTGGTTCAAGGCCTGTGGAATTGCTAATACTGACCTATTTTCTGACAGAGATAAAAACAAAATGTATTGGGAAGATACACATTTGTTGTAAAATAAAATATCCTAAATGGGCTCAGTTTTCTTTGTTTTGCTTAACATTTACCATAAAAATTTTGCTTTGCAGAGAAAACAATAATCTGTATTTTACTACAGTCTATGCATTTATTTCCTGTCAACCATCTCACAAATGTAAGCCACTGACCATCAAGAGGTAGGGGATAGCTCAGTAAAAATTAGTTAAGAAGGTTGCACTAGGTAATGATGATCTGGTAATGGATAAGATCTAATACCTCCCTCAAGGAGCTTACTTACAGTCCATGCAAATCCATCTGACCACTTGAGAAAAATTCTCCTTCAAAATGAAAAAGTCAGTCCATAGTCAAGTGGTCAAAATGGCTGCTACTAATTGAGTGTATAACGAATGCATTTTACTCTGTGCTCTCTCTCTCTTTAAAGATCTTTATCAAATATATTTTGAAAATAAAATAAGAAAGAAAATTGCAAAATACAAAGCATAGCTTTCAAAAAGTATTATATATCCTAGTTGAAGCTGAAAATCATGACATTATCTTCTTAAAACTCAAGTTATTTTCAGGTTTTGTGTTGATTTTTGGTGTTTAAACATTTTAAGTTCTTCACCTCAAGACATTTATTTCATTCTGCTTTAATCATTATATGCCTGTTCCGTGAATTAAATTCCAAAAGTTAATGTCATTCATAGTTATTGTTGATGCTTTGAAATAATTTATTTGAAATTATGAAGGCAAGCATTCCATAAGACACATACATTACATTAACAGCCATTCTTTGACAGTACAAAACCTTACAAGTTTCCTATTTTTAGACTCCTAGATGGAACCCAGTATCTTCCATAAACTTTCTTTGTGCAGGCTCAGCGGTGTGCTAGAAATAAGTAATGTTATGTGCCAACTACCTTCTTTCTTCTTGAACTGCCTGACTAGCCATGTTTCATCTTTCTAATGACCATTTGATAGCAAAGAACATTAAATCATACATAGAGGTTTTTCACATTGGGTAGAGCTTTCTAAGTCTTCTAAAAATAAAGACTAGTCTAGGGTAGCATCATATTTTTAATGCACTCAGTTTTTTTTTATTACACAACTCAGCTATAAATACTGCCAATGAGTCTCTGTTTCAAAACTGTATCTATCTTTCAGTACCAAAATGAGGGCATATGTCTTTCACAGTGTAACTGCTTTATGGCTGTGGGGAGTGGGGAAGAATTGTTTCCTATTCCAGCTCTATCAGCAAAAAATTGTTTTCTATTCCAGCTCTATCAGCAAAGTTTGTTTCTATTAGCAAAGTTTGTTTCTAGATACAATAGCTGTATCATACATGAATATAAGCTTTTTGATGCTTTAGAGTTTTTTTTGTTGTTGTTGGGGTGAGGGTGGATTGAAAAGCAATAGAAACTTGTGTACCTTAATTTCTTGGACAGGAAACTTACTGTTGCATTACCAAAAGTGGGATTTGTTTGTTTTATAGATAGTGAGTACAATTTAATGGATAACGTTTTATAGTCTTTGCGTTAAATTGAGCTATGGCTGTTTTCATTTTGTTTCATGTTTCTCTGTCTTCAGCATTACTTTAAAGGGGACCAGGCTTATAAGTGATATAATTTCAGGAGGCATCTTTCTTATGCAAACCCCTCTTCGCCTGGGACTCAGTTCAAGGAATGCACAGAAATCCCATAATTCCTCTGTCCATTCCAAGCATTCTTTGTCTCTATTACAATGTTAATAACTCAAGGCTAGTTGATACATTGTTTATAAGGCAACTGGTACATGGGGAGCCTTCTACTAGGAGTCTGGATACCTGAATTCGTCGATAAAATCTTTTTTCTTCTTGCAAATAGACAAATAACAGAACAGGACTGTGTCTGCAATTGTGGGTAAATGGAAACTCTTTTGCTTAGAGCCAATTGTTTAATTTAAAATAATTATGTAAATGACAGGGTACTCTCTCTCAAGATCTTAGCATTTGAGCAAAACATAGAGCCACACTACAAATACAGTATCTGTTTAAACGCTCTGTTATTAGAGGAATGTAGCAGATCATCACTGCAGCTGCCAGTGTCCACGATGGGGGGCAATGATCTCTGCCTCCTGGTACAGTCCCCTCTTACATAGTACCAGGGCTGGTTTACAACGTGAGCAAGAGATTACGGTAGAAGTGGTGGCAAATAGCTTCCGGGACTAAGTTCTAAAAGATATTGTGGCTTCTGTCTTTCGTGGTCACTTTCTTGCTCTCTTGGATCATTTGCTCTACGGAAAGCCAGTGCCACATTGTAAGCAGCACTCTGGAGAGGTTCATGTGGCAAGGAAAAGAGAATTCTCTTGCCAAGAGCTGTAATGAGTTAGCCCTCAGGTGACTGCACGACCATCTGTATATATATACATATATATATGTATATATATATATACATTGGCTTAAAATTTTTTTGTTGTGAAATATAACATATATACAAAAAAAGCACTAAATTTCCAAGTACATTTTAACAAGTACTTATAGAACAGATTTTAAAGTTTGGTATGGGTTACAGTTCCATGAAATTTTTTTGTTGTTGTTCTAGCTGCTCGAAGACACTAGAGACCAACAGAAATATCAATATAATGATTCAGCACTCATACTCATTTGTTAAGCCTGACCTTCTCTGTATAACTCCACCATCACTTTTGATCTTTCTCCCACTCTTTAAGGGTATTTGGGCTATGCCCATTCTAGCTTTTTCATGTTGGAAGGGGCTGTTGATAATATGGGGCTGGGAGATGGAACTCGCTGATGTTCTGGAAAGGCTGGCCCCTCTGCATTTCAAGACTTATCTGGTCCAAGGACCCATCTGGAGGTTGTAGGTTTTGGAGAGTTACCCTAGTTCATGGAACCTTTGTAGACTCTTATATAATGCCCTAGGCATTCTTTAGGATTGGCTGGAATAGTTTTGGTTGGGGTTGGGCAAGTTATGACAGGTAGTAATGTCTAACTCAAGCATGCATAAGAGTGACCTCCAGAGTAGCTTCTCAACTCTATTTGAACTCTCTCAGTCATGGATACCTTATTTGTTACATTTCTTTTCTTTCTTTTGGTCAGGATTGCATTGTTGATCCCATGGTGCCAGGGCCAGGCTCATCTCTGGGGGTCATCTCCTGTGCCACCAGGGGGACTTTCATCTGTGGACCATCAATATCTTGATTGCTATTTCATGAGAAACCTTGAGCAAGAACTATCCTGCTAAGGCACGTCCAGATTCCTGACCCTCAGAAAATGTGTGCGATAATAAGTGTTTGCTGTTATAAGCCACTAAGTTGTACGGGATTTGTTTTGTGGCTATAGCTAAGTACTATATTTATGCAGACATTGTCCCATTTATCATTACGTGGTGTATCTCTGGGATTTATAGTCTGGAATACTCTGAAATCTTTATGAAATACACCATAACTTATCTTGCAATTCCTACCATTTAAGAAAGTAGAAACTAGGTGTGGTAGACTCAAATGCTTACAAAATCCAGGCAAGTGAGGGCCTTGGTGAAATTAGGACAGCTTTCTAGGTCTAAGGGGGATTTGGGTTCTGATGTTGCTGAATTTTAAAAATTTTTCAACGGGCAGAAAACATGGGTTGATTGCTTCCTAAGCATCCATTACACCTCATATAATTAGTCCAAGTTAATCGTAGTAAGTATGTCTTTCCTGCCAGGGAATGTATCAGGAACAAGCCCATGACCCAATTCCGGTTAATGAGGTATGGGGAGAAATCTCCTTTTCCAAAAGATTTCTTTGTTTCTACAAGAGGTACAGAATGAACAAGTCTCTTTTTTTCCTATAAACAGGGCTCTATATACATATGGTGCCCTGGCCTGTGCTGGAGCCTAAACATTAAGACAATACTAAAGGATAAGCAGAGAGACAGAAAGAGTCTAGAACCTTGATGGTATGTTTAAATTCTGATGCAAGCAACTCTGGGAAACTTGGTACTCCCTGTTGTGTGAGATAAGACATTCCTTTAAAATTCTTTTTCATTTTAGGCCAGTTTGAGTTGACATTTCTTTTACTTACAGCCAAAAGCATTCTAACAGACATATAGGGAAGCTAGTGATCCACAATTTTATTGCAAGCTCATCATTTTTAAATAATAGCATGAAATTCAATTTTCAAATGATTCTGTACCACACAAAATATATCTGGACTGCATGTCCATCTTGTTAGCTGCTAGTTTATGATCTCATTTATTTATAAGCACCTACTCCACCATATTGTAACAAAATAACACAGGCTCATTCGTATTTTACTTGAAGGCCTCATTTCTCAATGACTGTCTATTGGCTGCCATTTAAGGGGCAGTCACTGCAGAGTGCATGATTCCTTCCACGGAGGAGTTGATAACATGACAACTCTGGAGCAGTATGATCAGCCTGATGGTGGAAGTTCGGTGTATACAGTATGCCAGGCTTACACAGATTTTGAGAGCAGAATTTGATTAGAGAAGGTTTCACAGCTTAAACAGGACTTTAAAGTTGTGGAGGATTTTGTCAAGCTGACAAGAGCTTTGGTTGACTTTGTGCTCATTGTATAAAAGTCACATGCTATGTGGCTGTGATAAAGCAGATGCAATCATAGTGTGGTATCAGAAGCACAGGTGACACTTTTTTCTGTACTGGTCAAATAATATCTGAGTTTAGTTATTAATTTATGAGCTACAGTTTAAAAATGAGGATATTGTCACTCTTGGGTTGAAGCAAAGTAGGGGTCCCAGCATAAGGCCTAAAAATAAGAAATGGTAGAAGGAATGATGGGTATATTTAGTTTCGAAAGAGCAAAAAAGCCCTGATATTGTCTTCACATAAATAATAGTCTTTAAATCAGTGTCTAGTACTTATAATATTTCTAATTCTTACAACTTTGTGAAGTAGAATTGTTATCTCCATATTATAGACAGGAAAGTAAGGAGGTTAGCCTTGATGGGCGGATGACAGGGAATCCAGTATTCCTAAATCTTATGCCCATACTGTATCCACCAACCCCAGCCCATCCCCAACCAACGAGTTCCTCAGAGGACATTTATGTGTAGATGCAAAGCCCAGGCAAGCTCTTACAATTAGTTGGGGCTTTGCTCCTAAACCCCAAAGTAATTTCCTAATAGCTAAGCCAAACTGGCCGAGCTGCTTCTCTTATTCCCTTTTAAATTCAACCCAAAAAACATGCCAAGAAAATGGAGGGACAACAGAGCCCTGATTATGATCATGCAGGCTTATTTAACGCTCTCCCAATAATGCTACCAAGGGACCCTAGCAATGTGGGCAGGTACAGTTCCTGGATCTGGGGCTCCAAATCAGCCCATCTTCTTCCTCTTGAGATTGGATGGAAGGAAGTAGGGAGAGAAAGGAGCATTTAGCATCCCCTGAAAGCCACAAAATAATAAATAATTTGACAGGGACAGGAACCTAGGTCTACTGAATTCCAAAAACGTTACCCTCCAATCCCACCCTCCATCAATAGGACCGCAACCAGAATCACAGACAGATTGCTTCTGGATCAGTGGGAGGGGACATTTTTCCAAATATTAGGACTTCCTAAAGATGGAGTGTGCTGGCTTCTAAGTAGGACGTTCACCACTGTGGCAAAACATGTTCCTAGTCATAATTCATTCCTGTGGGTGTGAACCCATTTATTTAAATAAGACCTTTGGATAAGGTTATTTTTAGTTAATATGTGGCCAACAGAATTTGGATGGGTCTTAATCCTACTACCAGAGGCTTTATAGAGAAGACCACAGAGGAAAACATAAGAAGAGCAGAATAGAAGTCAATGGAATCTAAAAGAGAACGTAGAAGATGTCACCATGTGAATTGCCATGTGTGCAGGTTTGAATCCCATGTACCCTAGAAAAGGCAGGTTCTTTAATCCTCATTCAGTATTGCTGGGTAGGATTTTTTAAATTGTTTCCATAGAGATGTGTCTCCACCCATTCAAGGTGGGGTTGCTTACTGGAACCCTTTAAGAGGAAACCATTTTGAAAAAAGCTTTAGAGCCCACACAGCTGGAGACCTTTGGAGATGAAGAAGGAAAATGCCCCCGGGGAGTTTCATGAAACAAGAAGCCTGGAGAGAAACCTAGCAGATGCCACCATGTTCACCATATCCCTTTCCAGTGGAGAGAGAAACCTTGAACATCATCAGCGTTCTTGAACCAAGGTATCTTCCCCTGGATGCCTTAAATTGGACATTTCTATGATCTTGCGTTAATTTGGACATTTTCACAGCTTTAGGACATGTAAATTTGCAACTTAATAAATTCCCTCTTTTAAAAGCCATTCTGTTTCTAGTAAGTTGCAGTCCGGCAGCTTGCAAATTAGAGCACCATGTGACAGAAATCCAAGGACCAAACGATTGCTGGCAGCTAGCCCTGGAACACCACTGTCTTGGGAGAGAAAACATCTCCTTGCTGACACCTCAATTTTACACTTCTAGCTTCAAAAGTATTAGCCAGTAAATTTCCATTGTTTAGGCCAACCCATTGTATGATATTTGTGTTAGCAGATACACCCACTAATAGGTTTCAAGAAATAGTTTTAGGTGTACTTGTCAGGAAGTTCTGGAAAGGATTCTTGCATTTGAACAACAATTGGACTTCTAAATCCTTTTCAACACTAAGAGTCTGTGATTCCAGGATCCCTGGCAAGCAGTTCTACTGCTGCTTCTCTTTCAATCTGTCTACTCTTTTTCATACATGGCCACAGCCCACTTGCAACTAGAAGGGTGAGGGGTTTGAAAACCGTTCATTATATTTAGGCAAACTTCTTCAGGAAATGTTCTAACTCAAAAGATTTAGTATTTCTTTGGTTTTTGAAAATAAAACTGTTGGGAGATAGAGAAGAGAGGTTAAAAGCTCAAGCGAGCAGAGCTGGAGCAGCCCCATAATTGTCATCAGCCTCAGAGGGGAAATTATTAAGGTGCAGTCAGGGGCAGAAGTGTGACAGGGAGGGAATCTGAACATATTCCTTGCTTCATGGAGGCAGATTTTCACAGAGTAACTTAGGGTGAGGGGCCAAGAAGTCAAATGCAGTTATTGAGACACCACCACAGGGGGCATTTAACGACCTCTCTGCTCAACAGCATGCATGCACTGACTGGGTTATTCTTCACTGACCTGTAATACAAGTCCTGTTACTGCTCCCGCATCACAAAAAAGGAGCCTTTGGCTTAGGGAGGCTAGTACACTTGTCTAAGATCCCACAGTTGGTAAGAGCAAGGGCCTTGTCTTGAACACCTGTGTGACTGCAAGACCATATATATTGAGTTAAGTTGAATTTTAAAATATAAATTCCAAGAAAAAAAATTTGTTTTATAAAAATTCGATCTTGAAGAGTGAGAAAAATGAGGTCACGTGACTTTTATGAACATGATGGCTGCCATGAGTCGAGTAGAGCTATTCTTCCCCCCTTGGACGCCTTATATAAGGCTGACAGCCCAATGGGACTCCTGTTGCAATCGGCGGCCCTGGGATGTCTTCATGGTTGAGCTTGGGCAGAGAGGAGTGCGACTTTAAGCTTTACCTTCACTGCCAGAAACCTCTGCTCATAGGGGTCTCTGGGCCTGAATCACTGTTCAATTCATTTAACAATTCATCATTTATTTTTCTAGGTCCTTCTCTTATTTTCTTAAACTTTTAATTATCTGTTATAGGTTGAATTAGGCCAAAAAGATATGTCCAAGTCCCAGCCCTCAGTACCTGTGAAGGTGACCTTATCTGGAAATAAGGTTTTTGCAGATGCAATCAAGTTAGGATGAAGTCATATTAGATTAGGATGGGTGCTAATCCAGTGACTGGTGTCCTTATAAGACGAGAGGTATTTGGATACTGAGCACACACACACACTGACAAAGGAGAACTTTATTTGAAGACAGAGGCAGAGATTGGAGTGATGCATCAACGAGCCAAGGAATACCAAGAATTGTCAGCAGCCACCCTCTAAAGTCCTGAAAATGTCTTGTAATTTTGACTCTCCCACAGTCCCTTGACGGGTCTTCATAGTATTTGATTTTTTCCCTTTGATGTGAAAGAGCAATACTCGGTGTTCTTTTAATGATTTTTTTTTTTTTGCACTTGGATTTGTAAAAGTAAATACAGCTTTTATGCCATCTGTTTAAAAGCTTGTAGCTTTTCCAAATGCAGGCAGTGTCCAAATTGTAAATGGGCTCTTTCCAGAAGTTAACTTGTAAAAAATTTTTTTTTGGAACACTAAAAATAGTATCATACATGTTGGTTGTATTTCAAAATCAAGCTACATTAGGGCTAGTCAGTCCACGTTAGCCTCTGAACCCATAGAAAATGAAGTGCTCATATATAACATAGTTGCCATGGGAAAGTGCAGATATGCAGATATATGCATACCCCACCTCCATTCCCAAGACCACCAGCCCCCCTGCTCTGATATGTGTACAAGACTTCCCTCTTTACTTCCCTAAGCGCCAGGTTGTTCTGGGTCTAGACTCTTCTAGAACAGGCTGTGAGGTTGAGGGAGCCGAGCTCTTGGGTCCCAAATCAATAAGGTTGCTTGAGAGAATGGAAGGTGCTGGAGATGACAAGGAGGACATGGAGGCCTCCTTGGGACTTCCAAGTGTTGTGATAGGGAGTAACTGAAGATGTAATTTCCTTCTTTTGCTTCCCTTTCCTTGTTCCTTTGTTGCTGCTGAAGGAAGGGAAAGTCAAATAAAGAATCAGCAGGTATGATAAGAGGAAGTTGTCGCCACTTTTTCTTTGATTTGGATATCTGTGATAGAGGTTGATAAGAGTCTGAGAAGAGAGCTGTGGCTAGGTGGGGGCCAAATCCAGGCAGAAGGAGAGGATTTCTCTTTGAACCCAACCCCTCACCCACCACCACCACACTGTGATGTGAGGGGGGTGAGAGAGAAATGATTTTAGGAATTGGATATGGGAAGGAAAGTCCTAAACATTTGTATTTTAGCAGCAGCAAAGAGAAATGAAAGAAGAGAAAGACGAAAATATTAGCAGGGCAGGGAAGAAGTAATATATAAAGAACAGGTCTGTTTAAATCATACTTTGTGAAATAAGAGAGCAAAAACTGAATTGAGGCCCCCCCAAACAACAGCCCAATGAAATAAATGCCATTTTATTTTTTAAGAAAGGTATGTCCTAAAACTTCAGTGATCAAGTCCAGATGTGGCATTTTCTGTGGATAACTCCACGCTGTACATATTAACTTTATGGTCTGTTAAGTGTAAGCAGGCCTGAGAGAATCTTCAGCTTCCCTTAGGTGCTGGGAGTTGGAGGACGGGCCAGACTGCCTAGGGGACGCTCCTCTCTTAGCTTGGTCCCGACAATCTTTCTTCGAGGTGCACAGATGTATGAAGTACAAAGGTGACTGGTGTGGCAGCCAGTCAGGGAAGGGAGAGAAGCAAGGTCCAAGGAAGCTGGCCAGAATCCCAAGATGTCCCTTCTCTGGGCCACCAAGTACCTATCCCTCCCTAGGCCTCAGGAAACTCCTGACTCCTTCAATGTTAATTCCAACTTTGGATATAAAGTAAGACAGAAGAGACAGTTGGAAAGGACAAGGGCTGACTCCTATTAAAATTGCCACCTGTTGAACCGTGCCTCTGTGAATGGTGAGGTCTGGAGACCCTTAAATAGACCTCCCCTAAATATATATTTTATCCTTCACTCCCTTCCAAAAGTACAGGTATAACTATAATTTTGGAGCTGGTTAAGTAATATTAAAAAACAAAGTAGGGGATAAAAGCTTCTTGAATTATTTGACATTCCTGGAATCCTAACATCATTCATTCTACCCAATTGTCTCTGGTCAAATCAAGGATTTCATTAATAGCAGTGAAGAAAAAAATGTAACAAAAAGAAAGAAAGAAAAACCAATTAAGATGATGCATGAAAGAAAAAAATGTAACAAAAAGAAAGAAAGAAAAACCAATTAAGATGATGCATGAAAGTTAAACAAAGATGGATTATTTGAAGCTAGATGTAGGGAATTAATTCAGTTCCTAATAGAAATGTAGCATTAACAATAAACTTCAAATTTTGCTCGTTTTCTTTGAGGTAGATTAGATTATGGAACAGTATTCCTGCCCCCCCCGTCCCCCCACCCCCACCCTCCACTGAAACGTGCTTACAAACGTCTTTATGGACTTCCTTTTCCTTGTTTAACTTTAGTGACATAAACAGAGCAAATGAAAGGGGAAATCCTTAAAAAATTTCCAACTCCAGTGACCTTTTAAATCTGAAGCCAAATGTTTTGGGGGGAGGTGGGGGTGAGGGGTGGGGGTGGTGTTCAAAGGGCCATACTAAGCTAAGGTCAAGCGTACCGTGACACTACAAAATTGTGGCCAGGCAGAGTCCACTTTGGAGAGACAAGCAGGTAAGCTCAACTCTGTCCCTTTCCCGGGCAGGAGCGAGGCAGGTGTGCGAGGTGGATAGGACAGAGACTGGGACAGATGAAGTCTTCTCTGGTTAGAGGAAATTTGGTATTAAGAGGGCCTCGCTGAATCCCAATAATAACCAAACAACTGGTGTTGTCCGGGGCAGGAAAGTGGGAGGCAGGAAGCAGAAAGGCTCATGCTCCAATCCCTGAGTTGGTTAAGGAATTTAATCTCAGCAAATATTTATTGGAGCTGAATAAGTGTCAGGCACCGTGTTAAGCACCAGGATATAAAGCTGAGCGAAAAGCAGTGTTGTCCTTGAGTAATCCAAGTTCAGCAAAATGGCCTGAACATTCCTCATGGAATTGGATAACGTTCATCCTCAGAGTTGCCATCCACATCCACTCATACTTTTTAAAAGATTCTTTAAAAAAGAAAACCAGATGCGGGCCGCGATGGAGAGGGGTGCGGGGTGTGGGTGAAGAAGAGAAGGCTGCCCTGACTGCTGCCAGCCGCCGGGCTGTGGTGACACTGCCTGCTGGCAAGGGGCCTGCAATACCGTTCCCTGCTTTGGCACGCTCGGGCTTGGCTCGGGCACAGCGAGGTCGCGGCCGTTCCCGCAGCTGGCCCGGCCGAAGGGCTGGCAGCCGGGAGCCGGCCGCGCGGACTTCCCGCTGCACCAGGAGGCTGCGCGCCCGGCGCCCACGGCCAGGGGGCAGTTTCCCGGCTTGTGCTCCGGCCGGCTCCCCGGGCTCAGACACTCCCACCAGCGGGTCCAGTCGGCGGGTGCTCGTTCCCCGATCCTCTCCACCAGGCGGGTGTCAGCCGAACTCAGGATCGCACCTCTGCAGACGGCTCCGGGCTGCCCAGACGGCCAACGCCCCTGGAGACGCGAGCAGCGGCGCGGCGCGGAACCTGCGGCCGGAGGCGAAGGGGAGGAGGTCCGCGCGCGGGGGCGGGAGGGGGTTGGAGTGGGGGATTCGAGGGAAGCTGCAGCCCCGCCCCGCCCCCTCCTCTCTCGGGTTCAGGACCCGAGGAGCTGGGGAGCATGGACCAGGTATCGCAGTGCTGGCACCATGACGCTCACGCGCTTGGTGGTGGCTCTGATTTTAGGGGCGATCCCCGAAGTGGCCAGCAGTGATCCGGTCCTCATTTACTCCCGCCGCCACCGCCATTCGTCCCCTCCGGGAACCCCGCACCCTTATTATGTGCTGGCGCAGCGGCGGCAGGAGCAGCCCCCTGTCCCCGGCGTCCCGCGTCTCCCGCCCGCGCCCCATGCCCAGCGCCTGCGCGTCCTCCACGCGGGGCACACGGCTCGGCGGCATCCCGGTGGCTGCCCCGCGGGAGAGCTGTGGGTCAACGTGACGGACTTCGGCGCCGCTTGTCTGCGCTGGGCAGAGGTGCCCCCCTTCCTGGAGCGGTCACCCCCGGCGGGCTGGGCTCAATTGCGAGGTCAGCGCCACAACTTTTGCCGGAGTCCAGACGGCGCGGGCAGACCCTGGTGCTTCCACGGAACCGCCCACGGCACGGCGGACTGGGGCTACTGCGGCTGCACACCCAGTAAGTGACCTGGCGGCCGCCCCTGCGATCCGGACTGGCCGGAGCCAGCCTGGCCCGGGGCGGGCGTGGGTGTCTCTTGGAGGGGGTGGGCTGCGGGTTTGCAGGGAAGGATGTGGTGATGGGCTGCCGCCGAGTTACCAGCGGAATACACTGGTGCCGCGAGTGTCACTGAGCAAGGAGTGTTTCGTGGGTGAAGGTTGTCAGGGGTGATGGTTTCTGTGCAAGTTGCTGCGCGCTGGGTTCCTCTGTCTTCTGGCCACTGTGTGTGCGCGCGCGCTTGTTGGGTGAGTGTGCGTTGAATAGCCCGTCCTGGGAGTGTAACCGTATTTACATAAAAGAGGCAAAGCAAAGAAAGAGGTAAAATTGGTAATTACCTGTTTCGGAAAGGGTAGTACCAAATTTACTACGACAATCAATAACCGTACCCCTCTCCCACAGACCCCGATTTGGAAAAATGTAAAATTTTGTCTTAATCCCCCCTTTGACCTTTCTTTGAAGAAATTCCGCAAAAGTTGCCTTTAAAAAAAAAGTTTTGTAAAATTAAATCTTTTAAGAGATGCTGGGCTAAACCACAACTTGTCAAAATGATGTTCACCTTATGGGGCGCCTTCTAGTGCACATCACCAACAAGTGAAGAGAGAGAGGGGGAATAGGTGAGCTAGTGGAGCAAACTGGTAGAATCAAAAGCAGTTTTCTAGAACTTCAGTAATTAGCCTTATATGTCATATAAGGAAGGCAGGACTAGCTGGTAACATCGAGAGAAAGTTGGTAAGACACTCTCGTTTTTTGGTAGTAATATAATAATAATAATAATAATTTTAATGGCCATGGATAATCTGTCTTTTAACAATGCCTCATTTTGAATTGCTGGGGTTTTGTTTAATATCAGAGTTTTTTCTTTTATTCTCACAATTGGGGAAGAAAAACTAGGTCTTTCAGAGTTTGAATATCCCTTAAAATTTTTTTGGCTAGCTTTCCATCCAAGCAGTGGGGTGGGGGTTTGTGAATTGGAATCCTGAAACATACTGGTCTTTGTACCTTTTAGGAGGCTAGCTTTCACCATGACATTCACTTCCTACAGAAATTGTATTGATCTTTGCCTTCAGTTGCATTAGTGCTTTGAGTTAAAGGAAAGTGATAGAAAGGTTAAGACAAATTATTCTTCATCCTAGAGAATGAAGTCATCGCTACATTCCTGTTTCATGGACAGAATGCCAATGTGGCTATAAAAAATTTGAGGTGACATCAAGCAAAAGAGCCCTCACATTGTCTTATTATTTACTGTCAGAGATTATTTGTAACAAAATCTCATGTTTGGCAAATATTTATCTTTTATTTCATTTATTCTTAGTTTTATAAGTGGATAAGGGTGCAAAATATTAGGGGATAAATGTGTGAAAAATAATATATAAATCTTCCTTAATATATATGAACACATATTTTTTAAA
Organism: Myrmecophaga tridactyla; assembly: GCA_004026745.1. Classification (NCBI taxonomy): domain Eukaryota; kingdom Metazoa; phylum Chordata; class Mammalia; order Pilosa; family Myrmecophagidae; genus Myrmecophaga; species Myrmecophaga tridactyla. The sequence continues at coordinate 21,813 of PVIY010040569.1, forward strand.
AAAGAATGGAATTCAAAGCTAAAATTATTTACAGTGATCTGTTGCTCTCTTTCTGACACAAAACTCTTTAAAGCTTTTATTTTAAATGAAGAGTGGTTTGCCCTTGAATTTCCACCCACACCCATTAGTTGAATAGACATTTAAACCAAACAGCAGCAGACTCTTTACAGTGCCTTTGTGTTGATAGCCCACTCAGCAGCCATAACCCCAAACACTGCCTTTTCATTTTGCTTACTTCCTGAAGTAAAATGATTGAGCACAACAGAAACAAAAAGAAACCACCCAAGTTGGAAGATAAATACACTTTCTGCCACCCCAACAACAATAAAAAGAGAAAGTAATTGGCTTTGTAATAATTGAATTATTTTCAGAGACTTAGTTCTGATATCCAAAGCCTCTAACTTCATCTGTCATTTACCCTTCAGGTGCTGGTTATATAAAACCCACACTTTCAGAATG
>PVIY010040570.1:0-22276 GCA_004026745.1 Myrmecophaga tridactyla
CCAGGAGGGCCACGGTGGCTCAGCAGGCAGGAATGCTTGCCTGTGATGCCAAAGGACACAGGTTCGATTCCCGGTGCCTGCCCATGTAAAAAAAAAAAAAAAAATGGGGTCCTTTCAACTTTGTGAAATTTCTAGGTGTCCAGTGATGTGAGGCATGTTGAGATATCCCTTCTAAGGCAAAGGATAAGCTGTTGCACCTGGACCCTCCTGTGACTCAAAAAGAGGCACAGTGTCCGGTTGGCCTCTTTGAATTTAGGAGACAACATATTTCTCGTTGAGCGTGCTAATGAACTACGACCACATGACCAGTTACAGAAACAAGGACTGTGATGGTATGAATATTTATTCCCTGTTTTCTTAAGAGTATGTTCTCATTTGTACATAAGAATATATCTTGTTTTACTCCTATCATATGACATAAGTCGTATTTTTCATGTTATAGTATTTAAATTATAGGATATGAAGTTTAAGAGTGAATGTTTCCTAAGAACTCACACCGTATTCTGGAGAGATCTAATGTGTTTCTGCTTGTATGCAAGACAGTTGAGTATTGTTAGGTGAAAAATATGTCTGTTATTGTGTTCTATGTGGAACTTAAGCATGTTTCAAGGTGATGTGCATAGCTGAGAAGTTGACAAGGGGTGGACTGTGATGGTTAGGGTCTGGTTTCATCTTGGCCTGATAATGATGCCCAGCTGTCTAGTTAGTCATACACTGGACTGACTGTTGCTGCAAGGATATTTCATAGCCAGAAGGCTGATTTATTAAATTATCAATCAGTTGATTGCACCTATAGCTAATTACATCTGTGATAGCTAAAGCTGTGTCTCCTGAAAATAAGATAATCCAATCAGCCAAAGACATTTTTAAGAAAGAAGAGAGACTTTTTCATTGCTTCTTCAATCAGTGAGTCTATCCTGTGGAGTTTATTGAACTCCTTCATTGGAGCTGCTGGCTTCACAGCCTACCCTATGGATTTTGGACTCTTCCATTCCCACGGTTGTATGAGACCCTGTGTTAGTTTGCAAGCTGCCAGTATGCAATATAGCAGAACTAGAACAGTTTTTTAAAAGGATACCTTAATAAGTTGCAAGTTTATAGTTCTAAGGAAGTGAAAGTGTTCAAATTAAGGCATGAGCAAGACATTACCTTCACTCAGGAAAGGCTGTTGGGTCTGGAGCATTTCTATTAGCTGGGAAGTCACATGGCTGGCATCTGCTGGTCCCTTGCTCCTGGGTTCTGTTGCTTTTAGCCTCTGTTCCTGTGGGAGTTCCTCACTCTTCTCTGGGCTGGCTTTCATCTCTTGGCTTCCTTTGGCTCTCTCCAGGTTCTGGCTTGCTTAACTTCTCATGGTGATGTCTACTGGGCTCTAAGCATCTCCAAAGATCTCTGTCTCCATGTGTTGGCATCTGTGTCAGCTCTACTGTGAAGCTTCTCTTGGCTCTGAGGCTTCCCACATTTCTGGCCCTCTCCCCAAAATATCTCCTCTTTTAAAGGATTCCAGTAAACTAATCAAGACCCACCTGGAATGGTGGAGTCACATCTCCATCTAATCAAACATCATACCCACAGTTGGGTGTGTCACATTCTGTGGAGATAATCTAGTCAAAAGATTCCAAACTATAGTATTGAATCAAGATTAAAATAAGCGGCTGTTCCACAGAATTGGATCAGGATTAAAACATGACTTTTCTAAGGTACAGAGAACTTTAAAACCAGCACAGACACCTTTACAAATTTCATATTTATAGATAGCTCTTGTTGGGTCTATTTCTCCAGAGAACTCTGACTAATACAGGCACCAGGTTATTTTAAATTGTCATCATTAAAAATGGTGTATTTTTGATGAAAATTCTATTTAAAAATTTAGCGCCAAAGATCTAACAAATGAATTTACATAATTAAATTTGAGATCCCAGGGTGGCTGATTAGGAGAATATGTTCTGGAGCATACTTTTGTCTTTTTTTTGTGAATAATTTCCTTTGCCAGTTTTAAATCTTAGTTTTTGACCCTTTTAATGTTGTTCACCAGCTATTCTATTTTCATGATTTGAATATTGCTATATCAACTTATTTATGTTTATGCTTGTCAAATTTGTCTTCTCACCCATTTTTATCCATATTTGGGTTATTTAGGGAGCAGCACATAGATGGATTTATTTTTATTAACTCTAAGAGTCTGTTTTTTAGAAACTGTTTTAAGTTGAATTTTTTACCTTTTTTTAGAATGGCTGATAAATTTGTTCTTGTTTCTGCCATATTATTTTATGTTTTCATCTGTCATGCTTTTTATTTGCTTATTTTTCCTTGTTTTCTTTTCCTGTCTTCTCTCCCACTTGTCAAGATTTTTGTTCTTTCTCCTTGTTTGGAAATTATAAATAATATGTATTCTATTTTTTTACTGTTGATATAAAATTTTTAATATTCATGTATATATTGACATTTTCTTTAAAAAGTCCCAAATTAGTCAAACTCCTCCTGCAAAAGACAATAATTTTAATATACTTCAATTTTCCTCAAACCTTTCCCTAACTCCCATATAATTGTTGCCTAAAATTTAGATACATCTTCTAAGTAACCATAATTTTTTTATTGCACACAACACTCATTTGCATTTTTGGCATGGTTTCCTGATTTCTTTGCTAACTGTTGTACCTCACTACTTGTAATTCTATAAATTTATTTATTTATTTAACTGGGAAAATAGACTTTAAAAGTTCTCCTAATTATAGCTTGAGTATAAAATTATTGTGCATTTATTTTCCCTTCAGAACTTTTAGATATTAATCCATTTTCTTCAACATCTATTTCTGCTGATGAAAAGTCTGCAGGTAATCTAATTTTATTATTATGTAGTATTTTCTCTTTATATCCTAATTTTTGCAATTTTACAATAATGTGTTTAGATGTGAATTGTTAAAAATATATTTACCCTTTTTGATATTACTTGGTATAATTTATCACTGAGGACACCTATCTTTATTAGGTTCTGAGAAATTCTAGGCATTATTTATTTTCTATATTTCTTGTTTTGGAGCTCCTACCAAAATATGGCAGGCCCATGGCTTCAGCTGCATGCAGTTATAAGTTTCCCATTGATAGTTTTGCTTTTATAGGGTGATATCTTGGTTTATAGTTTTCCCCTTCTTGCGTTTGAGAATGGCCATGTACTTTACAATTTATAAGTATATTTTACTTATAATTTCTACATGTATTTGAGCAATAGATCAGAGTTTGAACATTGGGTTGATTCACCATCTTGACTGGGAAGTCACCAGAATTAAGAAAAGAAAAGGGAAGAAAAGGATTAAGCAAATAAAAAGGAAAGAAAAGGGGGAAAAAAACAATATATAGTAGATATATAAAAATACAGTATGTTAAATTTATATAACCACTGATTCAACCCCAACCAATATATTCTTCTTTTTTGCCTTAAAATTATAAGACTAAATTTTATTACATTGCTCTGTTGAAGTTGAGTTACATGAGAGTAATTCCATAAAACCTTCATTAAATACTCATAATGAAAGAAAAAAAGAATTTCTTCTTTCTAGTACTCTCCCAACATAAACTTTCCATGGCACCAACCCCATTTTCTCTAAAGTTCATACCCATTCTTAGATCTGCTGAGGAAGGAAAAGAAGAGCATTAGGCCTCACAATTGACCAATGGAAGTAAGTGGCTCCAGTAAAAACTAATACAGAACAAGCAATGATTTCTGATGCAGCAAAAAGTGAGAAATGGGAAGGAAACATATACCAGAGGAAGAAAATATTTGCCACTTCCTAAGCCACAGCCAGGAGAAAGACTTTTGAATTATGAACTTACTTTTTGGATCAATCCAGGTAGGTTGGTAACAGCAGAAGCTGCTGCCATGACAGTCTACAGATGATGTTAGAGTTCTCCAAATCTTCAGGTACTTATATTGTCAATAACAAAGGCTGAAGGAAGCAGTGTTTAGTTTTTCATTTGCTTTTAACAACTTCTGACACTTTTCATGGGCATTGTGCTCCCAAATTATTTTTATTTGAGTCTGCCACAGTTTCCTGAGGCAAGCCTTAAAAACAGAATAACTCTAAGATAGAAACAAAGATATTCAGGTGCAAATAATTTAGGCGATTTCCCTGGATCCTGGAAGGGAGCTAGTGACATTCTCAGAATGAGGCTTGTAGCTCTTGAACCCCATCTTCACTGGAGACAGCAATTCTGCACATACGATGAATGTGTCATTCTAGCTAAATGTGTTTTGCCCCATATGTTACATCCTTTATTCTTTACAATAATATGACAGACCTTAGCATTTTACAAATGAGGAAACCAAGGTTGAGGAAACCTAAGTACACTGCTTTTTTTTTTTTTTTAGTGTGATACAGAAAATTTAAATTTTGGACAAAATAAACATCTCTTTCTTTGGTCTCACAAAGAAGTTGAAGTTTTAAAATACAGACAATATATTCCTTTACCCTGTATTCTGATTTACCTTAGTCCCAATGAGACCAGCTTCATTCATATCTTGAATTGAAGTCTGATCTCTTTTTCATCTTCTTTAACAGTTGCTTTACGGAGTAATGCTGACTTGCAGAGCTGCAAAACATTAACTCTGAGTCTTTGGTGTCAAACAGATACCCACAGATCCAGGGAACTTCCAAGTTATACACAAAGAGCACAGCATTTCCAAATTTAGAAATAACACTTAAAACTCAGGAATAAATGTGACTGCTGCAAGAGCTTACAATCTAGGTCTTAATTTTCTTCTAAGTGTTTTCAAAATGAGCCCAAGCAACATTTGTCCTGTTGCTTCTGGTTTGTTTTTTAGTTTGTTTCTTTTGTTTTTTATTTATTTATTTATTTATTTTGCTCAACATATGTCTTCAAGGTTCATTCACCTCATTGGATCCTCACTATTTCATTCCTTTCTGTAGCTGCACACTATTCTATTGTATATATATGTCACAGCTCGCCCTTCTGCTCATCAGTTAATAGACCATTTGCCTACCTCCATCCATTGGCTATTATGAATAATGCTACCATAAACATCAGTGTGCAAATGTCTATTCATGTAGAACTGCTTACAGTTCTTCCAAATCTGTTCCTAGTAATGAGATTACCTATTCATATGGCCACTCTATATTTAGCCTCCTGTGAATCTGCTACATTACCCTCTGAAGGGGCTGGACCATTCTACCTCCCTTCCAGCATTGAATAGGCATACCTCTCTATCCACACCTTTTCTGTTTGTGTCTCTTTCTGTTTAAATGCATTTTGAACAATGACACCTGAAGTCAGGAAGTTCAAATACTTAAAAGAGGATATTTCTTGGCCGAAGAGAAATATATGACTTGTTACCTGATCTTCTGCTCCCAGATTATTCTCCAAATAATAATTAAATTAACTATGTGCCAGATTGCACTGAGTGAGATGCACAATTCAAATCACAGTACTACATTCCAGGGATATAATTCTTGTTAGGATAAGGGAAGTCATAGAATGGAAAATAGTATCCAAGACCTTATTTTATCCTAACATCTACCTATAAGACTTGTGAAATCACATATCAGGGAGTAAAAATTACTTATCCAAGGTCACACAGTTTGTGAGCAGAGCCAAAAGCAGTAAACCAATTCTTATAACTCCCAGAGCTGTGCTTCTTCAATTGCATCACATTGAATATGATAATTTCCTCACCTAATACAATTGACAGAGCTTAATAGATTATTTGTATGTGGGTGTGGATGATTTGCTGTGCTAGTCATCCTCTTCCTCTTGTCATGTGGAGCAGAAAGCTTTTAATTTTTGTTATGCTAAAAGTTAAATAATAAAAATGAACTTTCAGTTACCAACATTTTACACGTATCTGGTTTCTTTGTAGCAAGTAGTTTTACTATCTTAAAATTCAACTGTTAAGGAAATAGAGGCCAAATATTGGAATGAATCTGAACACTTTCTGATAAGGCTAAGCGAAAATCCTTGATCACAGCCAATATGACTATCTCTAGATGACCTTGAGTAGCAGTAGAACAATCTGCCCTACTTGGGAAATGCTTGTTTGGCATTTGGTGCCCAGGTTTGCAGTAGTTCAAGTCTCTGTTCTGACTTAGCTCTTACTGATATTTCCATTACAGCTAATATTTTGTTTCTTAAAAACAGATGAAAAACACATCAACCTCCCCCACCCAAAGCCCTTCATCATTTTAGCTGCTATTGTTTTTTTCCACTGCTCACTTTCAGTAAACATTTTAAAGAAACCGATTTAGCTTTCGCCTTCCACTGTGATCACCTGATGAGTCATGGCACATTGAGAAAGGAAAGATGTCAAGAATGTTTAATCAGCAGTGATTTAAACAAGGGACATATTTGAGAGAATTAACAAAATCAGCATGCTCATTGCTCCAGGGTGATTTTTCTTGCTGGTAGGACTAAATGAAAATCAGAACCCAAAGCAATCGAAGTCTTTCAGGTCCAATTCATGCTGCCAAAGTTAAAAGGCAGCCAGGATGGAAGGCTGAATCACTCCCTATGGTAGATACAGCTGTGTTTTTCATACTTAGAATGAATTTCTTGATTCTGAAGTTAAAAAAAAATTCACTCATCTTCAGAAGCTTTATTCTTGTCTAACCCTCCATCTCGTCCCTTTCCTCCAGACCCACTCCATTCCCAGGAATTGATTGCAAAGCAGTTAAAGGCAGTTGGTATCACATCAGTTCGGAATGTCCTAATTTACTCTGATGTAAAAGTTCTGAAGTAAAATATTCTGAAGGAGGGCTAAATCAATGAGTAGCAATTCTTCTCCTTAGTGAAGGTATCAGCAGCAAGTGGGCTGGAATGAGCACTTAAAACCAATATGACAGAATGTATTTGGAAAACTATAAGGTTAACATGTAGGTTAAAAAAATCAATGATGGAAGTGAAGAATGCAGGAGGACTGCTTTAACGACCATTCAGAAAGAAAAACTGGGGTTTTATTGATTGAATATTGGGTATAAGACAAAGACACAATGTGCTAAACTTCAACTGCATTATTAGAAACAGTGTCTGAGATAAGGGTGGAAAAGATTTCATTCCATTTTGCAGCAATCATATGATATCTTGATCATCCTATGTAGTTCTGAAAGCCAGATTTTCATGTAATTTATATTTGTGGCTGATTTTCCTGGTGACTTCTATATCCTATTTAATTTTCATAAGTTGTACCTCTGTCCTGAACCCATCTACCAAGTTCTAGTGGTACTAAATATTCATGGGGGGGAAAATGTCAGCTAATTTATAAAGAAGAATCTAGTAATGAGAGGGACCTATAAAAGTCCAATAGCAAATTACAGATGGACAATTGCCTTACAATCAAATGCCTTCTGCAAGTAACATTAAATAAGATTCTAATGGAAATGCATTTAGTCTTTAGTGATCTGCTTAGTCTTTCAGATATGACTGCAGACCTCAGGGATGCAAAAACCAAATGATCTTTAACTCATTGGCTTATTATGATGAAATCCAAATGAGAATATCACAAATGCAGAATCCATTGATTAGAAAGTTGATCTCTTTCAATATGTGTTGGTGGGGGTTAGGGAGATTTTGACTGTGCATGCATTGAATTAAATAATTTATTACTAAATGTTCATCAAAAGCACTGCACTTGTTCCATTAAAATGTGCTAAGCCCATGACCTATTTCTAAACTTGAAGGTTTAGGCTTGGGGAATAGAGTGTAAGTAGTTGAGGAAGTTGTTGAGGACTCTTTGCTTTATCTATGCCACTCACTTCTTTCATATAATTCAGGTGCTCCAGGAAAAAAAAAAAAACCTGAGGACAAATTGAGTAGCACTAGCAAAGTAATACAGAGCTACAACACCATCTTTTGAACAGGTTTGGAAGGACAAGCAGACTTGGTCACTAACAGCAGCAGTACAGATTATCTCCAAGGCTATTGCCTATAACTCTGAGTTCAACGCCTTGAGGATTTTCTTCCTAAAGAGCTGCTAGACCCTGGAACCTAATTTGCTTGGGTAGAAGACTGACTCTTCCTAATTAATAATACAGACAAATGACCCCTCGATGTTCAGTTCCCTCATCTGTAAAATGGGGATAATAAAATAATACACTTTCTAGGACTAATGAGTAAATGTATGTAAGGTATCTGGTACATAGTAAGCATATATCAAATAAAAATAAATAGATGGTAACTATATTTAGAGCCAGTGATCAGATTAAAAGAGCAGTCCATGGCCTTCTATAAACATAACTTCTAACAGTGTTAACTTGGCTGGGCTAGAAGGAAACTTAATGTATAGGCTCTTTTCTATTAAAACTGACCACTTTCAAGGTGAGCTGTTGAGCTTTGGAAGTTTAGGAGAAGGGAAGACACAGAGACAAGAGAATTGTGGCTCCTCTAGCAAACAGCAAGGTTGCAGAAGGATCCTTGCCGCTGGAGGGCAGCCAAACTATAGGGTGAACATGTCAGATGCCAGTTAGGACCCACAGTATGTAATCATAGGTGAAAGTTGTTGAGTGGAGCTGCTGAGAAGCTTTTAGTTTTGCTAGCCTGCTCCCTTTATTCCTTTGTTCTTCCCCCTCCATCCTTAGTCCTTTCTCTTTCTTCTTTCATTGTTTTTAGAATGTAGAAGCAATGCCTGGAAGTGCAGCAGCCATCCTGTGACCATAAGGATAAAAGTCACATGGCAGATATGATAGAGATAGAAGACAAAAAGCACCTGGGACCTAAGTGACGAACTGATCCACCATAGCTACTTTGACCCACCTATGTCCAATTTCTTATTATTTAAGTCATTACTTGCCAGGTTTTCTATTGCTTGCAAATGCATCATTCATAATGATACTCTATGTAACTTAGTTAAGGGTGGGGAGAAGGAAGTTTCTCTAAGCAGAGGAAAGGAGGATTAAATACAGAGTGAGACATTTGGAGAATTGCATATAGCTCAGAATGTGGTTGAGTAGAGATGTGCCAAACTACAAGGCCGGGGAAGAAGAGGGCAATCATAAAGGGCTTTTGGACTTGCTAAAGAAAATAGATTCCATCCTGAGGGTTATGAAGGCCATTTATGTATTTTAAGTGGGTGAGTTAATTAAATCAGGTTTGCAGTTTAGAAAGACGACTTTTACTACAGTATGAAGACTGGCAGCACTACTGAGCAAACAAGCATCACAGCAAAGAGGTCAGAATAGACAAGGAAGTTGTTGCAAAATTTTGCTGGATGTTGACCAAGTTAGTAACAGTGGTGACAAAAAGAAACAGAAGAAAAGGCATTCAAATTGGAAGGGAAAAGGTAAAACTGTCTGTATTTATAGATGATATGATTCTATATAGAGAAAATCTCAAAGAATCCATAAGAAAGGTACTAGAGCTGGTGAACAAATTAAGCAGTCATGGGGTAAAACATCAGCATGCAAAAATCAGTTGTGTTTCTATACACCAGAAATGAATAATCTGAAAAGAAAATTTTTTAAATAATTTAACTTACAATATCAGAAAAATAAAACATCTAGGGACAAATTTAATCAAGGATGTAAAAGACTTGTACACTGAAAACTATAAAATACTAATGAAGGAAATTTTAAAAAGACCTAGATAAATTGCAAGACATCCTGTGTTCATGGATTGGAAGATTTAATGTTAAGATGTCAATAGTACCCAAAGTGATCTACAAATTCAATAAAACCCTACTCGATCATGAAATTATCATGGATTCGCATGTCTTGAAATTACTAAAACAATCTTGAAAATGAACAAAGGTGGAGAACTCAAACTTCTGATCTCAAAATTTACCACAAACCTACAATAATTGAAATAGTGTGATATTGATAAGGAAAGACATAGAGACCTAATGGAATAGAATTGAGAGTTCAGAAGTAAAACCAAACATCTATGAACAAATGATTTTTGACAAGGGCTCCAAGTCCATTCCATGGGGGAAAGAACAATCTTCAACAAATGGTGCAAGGAAAACTGGATGTCCACAAGCAATGAAGTAGAACCTCCACCTCACACCTTATGCAAAAATTAACTCAAAATGGTTCCGCAACCTAAATATAAGAGCTTAAACTATAAAACTCTTAGAAGAAATGGGAAAGGCTTTAGGACCTTGTACTTGGCAATGGATTTAGATATCGCAAAGCAACAAAAGATAAAATAGATTAATTGGATTGCATCAAAATGAAAACATTTGTGCATCAAAAGACAATGTTAAGAAAGTGAAAATACAGTGTACAGAATGGGAGATCATAGTTGCAAACCATATATCTGATAAGGGTTTAATAACGAGATTATATAAAGAACTCCTACACCGAACAACAGAAAGATAAGTTTAAAAATGGGCAAAGGATTTGAATAGAAATTTAACCAAAGAAGATATTCAGATGACCAAAAAACACATGAAAACATGCACAAATTATAAGTCATTAGGGAAATGCAAATCAAAATCACAGTAAGACATGATTTCATACCCATGAGGATGACTATCATTAAAAAAAATGGAAATTAGCTTTGGCAAGAATGTGGAGAAATTTGAACTCTTGTGCCTTGCTAGTGGGCGTGTAAAATGGTGCAGGTACTTTGGAAAACAGTTTTGAAATCATTCTTCAAAAAGTTAAGCAGAATTACCATATGACATGACAATTCCACTCCTAGGTGAAATTGAGAAGAAGATTTGGACTCAGATAGTTGTATACAAATGTTCATTTTAGGATTATTCACAGTAGCCAAAAGATGGAAATAACCCAAATGTCCATTAACAGATGAAAGGATAAACAAAACATGGTATGAACATACATGAAATATTATGCAATCATACAAAAGCAATGAAGTGAAACCAGACAAAAAAATGACAAATATTGCATAATTCCATTTATATTAAATGTCTAGGAAAAGCAAATTCATAGAGCCATGAAGTAGATTGAGATTCCCAGGGGCTGGGGAGAAATGGGCTTGGGAGTTACTGTTTAGTAAATACAGAGTTTCTGTTTTGGTTGCTGAAAAAGTTTTGTTAGTGGAAGGTGGTGATAGTAGCACATCGCTGTAATTGTAATTAATGCCACTGAATTGTATCCTTAAAATGATTAAAATGATAAATGTTATGTGATATGTTATTACAAAAAATAAATTATAAGAAAACAAAGCAGAGAGAATCAAGAGAACTTCAGGAGGTAGAATTCATAGAAATTGGAGACTAGCTTGCTTATGAGATGAGGATAACTTCTTGGTGTCTGCCTTGAGCAGTGGTACATATGGAGGTACCTTCATAGAGGATAATACAGAAACAGAGAAAAGGTTTGGAAAAGGGAGATAAAGATAATATATTTAGTTTTTGATATGTTGGCTTTGTGGTACATATGGGACATGTAATTGGAGATGTCTAACTGGCATTTGAAAATACGCACTTGAGAGAGAATGTGGTAGAGCTCCAATTATGGGAGTTATCAGTATATATGGATGTTAGTTGGAGCCACTGAAATGACAAAATGATGTATGGAGTACATAGAGGATGAAAAGAGAAGAAAGAAGGAGGTATATCTCTGGGGAATATCAACTTTAAGAGGTTTTCATCAAAAGGAACTCATGAAAGCATTTGAGAAGGTATAGCTACAAATAAAAGGAGAACTAGCAATACACAAGATCATATAAATCAAGAACAGAGTTTCAAGTAGGAAGAAGTGGGTATAATGACAAATACTTCTGAGAGTTCAAGGAAGATAAATGCTAAAAGAAGCACATTGTATTTAGCAACTATTAGAATGCAGATGTGACCCTCATAACATGGGATTGTGAGGGAACTGGGCTTAACAAATCCATGAGAAGAGCTTTCATAGAAACATAAGAACATGTAAATTAAGCTGTTAGCATGTGTACACAGGAATCTAAATGGTTGGAGCCACCTTCTGAATGACTGTTATAGAAAAACTTAAATAGAGAATTTAGATAAGATTTTATGGGAGGAAGAAATTTGACTTGGTAGAAGATGCTTCTACAGGGAAAATAGAAATTTGATTTTGTTTCTATAAAGTTTTGTGAGGGTGCTCTGAATTCTCTCCTCATATTTCATATGTTCAAGGTAGATTTCAAAACTGTGACTATTTTATAGTTATATCATATTTGTGACACATTGAATGCATTGACATATAATATGCAAGAGTTTTCTGCCTATGGTCACTGTCAGTTTTTTTTTTCTTTATTAAAGAAGTTGTGGATTTACAAAAGAATTGTGCATAAAATACAGGATTCTCATATACCACCCTATTATTAATACCTTACATTTTTGTACATGTATTCAGCCTTAAGTTTTTGCTGTTTCACAGAGGAAGAATAGAGAAGTAATAATTAGCAAGCTTGGGAATTTATTCCCACCATTTCCTTTATTATTTATTATTCCCATTTTGCAAGTGAAGAAGTTGAGCCTTAGAGAGGTTAAGTAACTTGCTTAAGTCATAATGATGCCACAGTCTTTCTACCACAGGTTACCAATACCAAATATCATGCAGCCTTTTCCCTTTGTCATTCTCCATATTTTGAAAATTTTTCACTAAAATGCTGACAAGATTTCTCATCTGTTCTTCTAATAGGTTTCTGATAATATTTTTCCATTCAGATAGATTCTTCTGATATGCCTAGATTAATAAATATTTGTAAATAATACTTCTCTGAAAGAAAATGAACCTTAAAGTTCTTTACCTGATGACACTTTAAGCAATTAGGATAATTATTATTGTTACCACCACCTCATCATCATTGCTACTATCAGTCTGGCAGTTTACACAGATATTCATAAAACATAAAGAAATTGCCTTAGCAGGTGACTTAAAAGTAAAAAGGATGACCAAGAGCATTCTCATATAGAAAAATGTACAGTCTTTGTTCTTTAATATCAGTGGCCCAATAAGGTATGTTACTCCTCAAATATCACTCACACAACTATATTTGCTGATGATTAAAATTCCATTAATAAGGAGTAAAGTCTTTCATAAGAGAGATAAGTCTTAAAGGACACATCTTTATGAAAGAGGGAACTTGGTGAATAAAATGGACTCCAAGATATAAATTACTGTTTTGAGTAAATCTGGGTGGTAGAGAATAGGTGGAGAACAAAAGTTACTCTATGATTGAAGTGTCAGGAGTTAGAGAGTGCCACAGAAATAGAGAAATGAGAGGCTAAGAGGACCAAAATTTGCAGCTTCTTATTTTTGCTTAAAAGTATCCTCGATACTTTCTCAAGCATAAGGGACTCCCAAGTTATTAGGCCAAGTCCTTGAACTTGAGGCTTGCCCTTATGAAATTCATTTCTGTAACGGGGAAGCTAAGTGTACCTATACTTATGACCGGAGACCTCTTTTGTTGCTCAGATGTGGCTTCTCTCTCTCTCTAAACCCAACTCTGCAAATAAACACATTGCCACCATCCCCCACATGGGGTATGACTTTCAGGGGTGTAAGTCTCCCTGGCAATGTGGGATACAACTTCTAGGGATGAGCCTGGCCCTGGCACCGTGGGATCAGCAACACCTTCCCGACCAAAAGAGGGGAAAGAAACGCAACAAAGTAAGGTTTCAGGGTAAAAGATTTCAAATAAAAATGAGAGGTGATGCTGGAGGTTATTCTTATGCAAGCTTCAGCTAGATATTGCAAACTGCCACAGTATACCAAGCTCCAACCAACAAGATTCCTGAAAACCCTAAAGAATATCCAGGGCTCTATCTGAGACTCTATAATAGTTTCACTCAGTTTATTTTTCATAAACTTAAGGCCTCCAGATTGTTCCTATGCCAGATAAACCCTGAAACCCAGAGGTACCAGTCTTTCCAAGAGTATCAACCAGTTGCATCCCCCATAATGTCAACACCCTTCTCAGTATGAAGAAGTTAGAATGGTCATTGCCCAAATATCACTAAAGATTGGGAGAAGGATCAAATGAGAGAGAGGAGTTATAATCGAGAAGATAAGATTTAACAAATGAGTATGACTACTGAATCATTATGTTAATATTTATCTTTAGTCTCCAATGTATTAGAGCTACTAGAGGGAAATAACTGAAACTGGGGAACTGTAAACCATATCATACTTTGAGTTTTGTTCTATAACTACTTGTTAAAATATACTTTGAAACCCATTATTTTTCTGCATATATATTTCACAATTTTAAAATGTTTAAAGAGGTATCCTCAAGAAGGACCAATATCCCTATAATTACTTCTCTCTACTCTGTATAAAAAGTAAAGGTAGTGTTTCTTTTTTAACTCTGAAATTATATATGCTGCTTTCTTTAGAAGCTTGTTTCTGGCTCCTACCTTTAAATTTATTATGCAGTTCCTTGCTTGTTGACATGTGTTTCAGCATGTTTATCCTTATTGATGGCTTTAAATTCTAAATGCCTTGAGGCCAGGATCTAACTACCTTGCTTACCATAGCAGAATACTATTGATACTTGCCCACTAAACAAATAATAAATATTAGCTGATGTGATGTGTACAAATTTGTATTTGTCCTTTGATTACCTCTCAATGTCTCAAAGGTTGGGAATGTAATACCACTATTTGGGCTCTCAGAAATGCTTCACTATCAAAATCTAGAAGGACAAATAAAAACAGAAACAAAAGGAGTGAACAGGCCAAAGAAGAGCCGAGATGGTCAAGACATGTGATTGTGGCCCAAATTGTTTCTAAATAGGAGACATAAGATTTTTTAAAATGTCAACCTTTTAAATTGACAAATATATGGGCTTTGTCTATTTTAAAGGGTTTTCTATTTCTAGAATCAATCCTATATATCCTTCTGAATATTGAACACTTTTATCTTTTGACATTCTTTTTCCTAGTGATTAATTTTAAAAGTTTCATTTGAAATGCCTCTGAATGAAAGTCACCAGAATAGTGCAAGGACTTATTTTTGATGAGAGTGTATGAAAACTTTGTTTTTATACTTTCTTAAGGCCTAGAGACACCTTGATAGAACATTCTTAGATTTCTGACAAGGTCCTAGAGCTATCTCCATATATCTTGGTCAGATAAACTCAACTACCAGTGTCAATCAGCCAAGGGAGGGAAATATTTGAGACAACCATTAAGTTAGATGCTACCTTCTTAAAGGGTTTTTATTTTATACTCTAAATTTTTCCAACCCTACTTTTTGGTACTGATCCTAAACAATAGAATACCTAAAATCTAATGATGACAGAATGGTGGCCCTGTTTCAAGGCAGACTGGCAGTCTTTCTCTCCCTCTCCCACTCCTCTCCCCTCCCCCATTTTTTCACTCCTTTGATTTTCCCCATCATATAACTTCTCTCAATTGGTACAGGGGGATAGATATTGAAAGTAGTCTGTAGTGACACCTGATGGAGAATGAAGTGATCGGGCAGTTTAAACAAGATGTGAGAGAAATTCTTCTTAAATTCAAGGATTTAAACTCAATTCTATGTTGTTTGGCACATCGTAAAGTAGGGGACTCTCTGACAATTTTTAAATGGTGTCTTTATTGTCAAGATATTCCAGTTTAAGTTGGTCAAATATCCAATGAGGATGGGAAAATTTATCCTTGTATATTAAGGTTAAATATAATACCTGATTCTTCCTCTATTTTTAGCTATATTTTAAAATCACAAATCATCTTCTTGAATGTTTTATGAACCCAGATTAAAATTTAACCTGTAAAACATCTGAGTTAAGAAAAGATCAAGTTATGCACTCCAATGAAATGTCAATTAACTTCACTGCATTTGAAAGCTCCTGCAGGTAGATACAATCTTGAGCACAGAGGGTGGTGAAATGAAATGGTGAATCTTGAACACAGCCATGAGGCTTACAGGTATAACCTACGTGATGCAAGACGTATAATGTACTAAGGCTAATCTGTATTCTCAATCAAGAATCAGGACAAAAATAAATAGTAGAGGGAGAGGAAATGAAATACATTTGGCCATATAAAGAATAGAATTCCTTTTGAGGAAAACACTGTATTAAGACATACAAAATAATGTAATTACATTACAAAATAAATTCATGAATTGAACAGCTGTGCTTTAGCTCTAAAAAAGTCAATGGAGACTTTATTAATATGCATTACAAGCCCAAAGTTTATTTATACAAAATTATTAAAAAGAGATAACTTATGCTTTTCTCTTCTTTTAAATGGAAGAGCAAAATAAATGCTTAACTGTTTACCTTCAGAGCCTTCCACAAATTGCACTGGGATCATTCATTCATTTATAGTCTTGGGCTCTGATCAAGCACCAATCTCTACCTTAAAGGGTAGAGAATACTTGGTGGAAGAATGTGACAGCATATGAAAGTATCCTACACTATTTCCTAGGTATAGTCTCATTAGCACAGTAAGACTCCACATTGCTGAACCTCAATCAGGCCTTCTGGGAAACTATTATATCTACAGTGGCTATTGCAGGGTATATGAAGTTCATTCCATATTCCCTCCTTCAATAATGGCAGAACTTAAATTACCAAGAGTATGACAGTAAAATTCCACAGTCAGACAAAACAAAGCCTGTGAATAAGGAGGCTCCATGCTTCCAAAAACTGACAAGTCCAGTAGTAGAAATAGTGGCTCTGTCCAGGGTCCTGACCACATTCAGTGCCATCCTTAGTCCTGCTTTCCCTGTGTCCCCATGCTTCAAATAATAATCTTCTCAGCCTTTCACATTCATTCAATAATACTGACAACTCTTGCCTACTACTTTCAGACCACTTGAACCCCTTCTCATACAATTTGAGCTTAGAAAATCTTAGGAGGTATGGCCTGGTCCTTCCTCTTTTCTGTGAACATCCTGGATAGGGAGCCTGGAATCCCTTGCTTGGTTTAAGTGCTTGCTTTGATGATCCTGGAGAGATTTAAGATCACACATATCTTTTAAGAAGAAAGTTATTTATTCATATTTTAATTTTATTTCTCAAGTTGATCTTCTTGGTTTTAGAATCCATAGTTTGATACCCTTGTGCCCCAGTGACTATCAGCTTGATTAGTTACTAAAAGATGAGGTGAGAAATACACTCATGGAAACAAGGTCAATGTGAAAAGGCCAACATACCCAGGGTCTAGCCATACATATGTTCCCACTCTAGATCAAATAATGCTGAAAGAGAAAGCCAGTTGAATATTAGCATAACAAACTCTGGTTATCAGGTGGTATTACAACAATGTTTTCTACTTAAAACAAAATACAGGAGAGACCTAAGCAAATGTCCTGCAACTCTTTGTTACAGTTGTCATGTGAGAATGTCCAGTTGTCTAATGTGATTTAACATCTATTGTTTACAAATGTATCTGTAAGTCTTTCTCTTAGTCATAAATGCTAATAAAACCCTCATACCATGTAATAAATACGGTTTATGGTTAGGTGCTTTTTTTTAACTCTGGAAATTTAGGTTATTGTTGAAAATATATAAATCCACGTGGCTAATTTTTCAAAAACTGTTTTTAAAATCCAACAAATTTATTCTTAAATAATGCAGCTTCTGACCTGCTTAGTATTCAAAACCAAAAACTGAAATTCTGCCACCCTCTTTTCAGGCTATTGACTGAGAACTACAGCTGCTGAAATTAAACTTTATTGTTAGCATAGAGCTTTCAGCTGAGGAAGCAATTTTGAACTGGTTTATTTTCTAGATCAGCTTAATATTAAGTAAATATGTGCCTGTAAGTGTCTCTAGAAGATTATTACTTAAAGTGGTACCTGTAACATTGCAGTGCATCTCTGAGAAGGTAAAATCTATTGGTAATGAATCTTACTGCCTAATGGATAATTATCAATTTTAAAACTGAGGATAGAGTTATTCCCAGACCTATACAAGTTATTTCAAATTAGACTTCTCTCTAGTTAACAGTCATTTTTTTTATATGTAGTGTTATTGAGATATATTCATATGCCATACAATCCATCCAAAGTATACAATCAGTGGTTCACAGTATCATCATGGTTGTGCATTAATCACCATGATCAACCTTAGAACATCTGCATTACTCCAGAAAAAGAAATAAAAGGAAAAAAAACCCCAAACACCCCATACCTCTTATCCCACTATTACTGACTCCCTAATATTGCATTCTACCCAATTTAAGGATATATAACAAAGGTAAGTTAACTAAAACAGTGTAGCATTGTCAAAGATAGATACATAATTCAGTGGAACAGAATCAAATATCCATTAGTACATCCATACAAATACAGGCAGCAAACTTTTTTTTTGCTGTATAGCTATATAATCATTATCAAAGATTGGGGCTACTGGATTATGTCTCAAAAATTACTGATATTTCTTTCTAGCTATCCTAATATGCTGGAAACTAAAAAGAAAAAATTATATGTCAGTAGTCATAATCATTTGTTAAATCCTAATTTCTCCATTGCACCTCCTTCCTCTCATTTAATCATTCTCTCAATCTTTGAGGATATGTGAGCATATCCTCAAGAATACCCTGAGCTTTTCTTTACCTAAGACTCTATAAATGTTTTACATGGTAAAACATCTTAACATCTTTGTTATGGAAAGGGGTATCAACCTTATGGGGTAGAGGTATGAAACTGGTTGATGTTCTTGGAAAGACCAGTACCTGTGGGTTTCAAGGCTTCTTTGGCATAGGAACAATTTGGAGGCCTGAAGTTTCTGATAATATAAGCTTACCATGTAAAACATTTATAGAGTCTTAGGTAAAGAAAAGCTCAGGGTATTCTTTAGGATTTTCAGGAATACTGTTGGTTGGAGCTTGGCATACTGTGGCAATTTGCAATATCTGACTGAAGTTTGCATAAGAGTCAAGAGGTCATTCTGGAGACCTCTTGACTCTATTTGAAATCTCTTAACCACTGAAATTTTATTCTGTTTCCTGTCTTCTCCCCCTTTTGATCAAGAAGGCATTCTCAATTCCTCAATGCCAGAGTCAGGCTCATCCCTGGGAATCATATCCTACAGTGCCGGAGAGATTTACATGCCTGGGAGTCACGTCCTAAGTAGGGGGGAAGGTGGTGATTTTTTTTTTTTTTTTTTTTTTTTTTTTTTTTTTTTTTTGTAGCTTAGCAAGAGGTCACATCTGAGCAAGAAAAGAAGTTCTGGGATAACTCTTAGGCATAGTTCTAAGTAGGCTTAACTTCATCATTGTAGAGATAAATTTATAATGGTAAGTCTCAAGATTGAGGGCTTGGCTTATTAAATTGGGAGTCCCTAATGCCTGAGAGAATATCAGGAATTCCTTAGGTGGAGGAGATTAATATTCCATGTTTTTTCTCAGTCCCTCAAGGGGACTTTGCAAATACTGTTTTACTTTCTACCCCAAATACTCTGGAATGTATTGGGATATTACCTTAACCTATACATAGTAAGAAGATCTCATTCCCTATTCTAGGTTCTGTGTAGTTAGGTTTTAACTGACATTTTAATTTAGTACTCTAGGCTATGGGCATACAGCATTGAAATGGCCACAGCCCTTGTCCTTGAAGAGCTCCCTGTCTAGAGAGAAGACAGAAACAGAGATAATTAATTATAATATACCATGATAATCAATAATAGAGGTTTTCATAATGTATGATTGGAAAAGTTTCTAACTCATGTAGGGGAACGGTTTTAGGGTGTGGGAAAGAGTCCCTAGAGGAAATCAAGTAGAGAATGACGAGAAAGACGTCTTTGTTTTATTTTTTTAAATAACAAGTTCAATTTCCTAGTTCAAGAAATAGCTCTTATTCTCTAAAAATAAAATAAAATAATATTCCTCCTGCTGGCATAAACACTAACTGAAGTAGGAAATAATAACCTATCATTTTATAGGCATTCTGAAAGTCCTGGGGGGAATGATGAATAGAAGAATAATATGAAGAACTAGGAAATTTGAATAACAAGCTCAGTAAAGATATTACCTATTTTGATCTCAAATCATTAGGCAGTGAAATTTCAGAAACTAGTGGAAGGAAACACAATATCTTTTCATGAATGCCCCATCTTTTAAAGAACATTGTGCCTTTCAAAGATATGTCTTGAAATAGAATGAACAAAACACACAGAAACTTGTGTCAGAAATCAATAAAACTTGACTTAGTTTGATATTGTGCCAATTTAAACTTACATCTGACTTCTTTGAGACTTCTCCTCTTAATAGAGAAGGCCATGCTTAGTATTCTAAGCAAAGATAAACCACCACTACCACCCCACACAAATCTCCTGCTAATTTATCTGCTCTGATGCATTTTTGTATCACTAAGAGATGACACAGAGTTTTGAGTGAAACTATTTGCAAAAATCACTTTTATCAATTGACTGTGAAGAATAAGGAAAGATAGTACAAGCTCTACCTTGCATCTATATAACACAAAATGTGAGTGACAATTTGTTGTTTTACCACATGATTTGAACAAAGAAAAGAACTGATCTTGATAATTCAGTTCAAGTAGATTTGTGAGGCAATGGTTTAGGTCCAGGATATAATAATTAGAAATTAAGGATAAATAAGAAAGGAAAGGCATTATGCTGCCCAGAAGCCAGAAAGAAAAAGCTATAAATGGCCACAAAGACTGAGGCAATCTAAAATCCCAAAATGGGTCCATGGGAATAAATCTTACACATATTTTTATTTTTACATAATGCAACCAACACGACCACTACAAAAAGAACAACAATTAACAATAACTCAGCATTTATTATGTGCCAGGAACTGTTCTAAATTACATAAATTTATCATTTCATTAAATCTCGGTAACAACTCCATGAGGGATGTACTTCCAAGTTTCATAGAATTAAAGACAACATTAACTCCGAGACATGCCACACTGTGAAGAAAATAAGAACATAATTAAACTACAATTTGATTTCCATTTTGAGCCATGTTTAGATATTAGAGATGCTAAAAAGCAAAATAATACATGCCTGGGAATCAATTAAATTCAATATTTTCATCCTTATGCAGAGGTGAAAATCAGAGCTTAGAAAGGTTAAGATACCTTGCCCAAGGTCACAGTCAGGCAAAGAAAGAAAATGGGGAAGCAAGTGTATGAATCTGGATCCATGAGCACCCAACTGGCAAGCAGATGCCTCAACGAGGGCCATTCTCTAGTGTTTTGATCTTGAACAACTTTTGTGGACTCAGTCTCCTCATCACTCAAAGCAGGATTTTTGGTTTTGTACTATTAACTCTAAGGTCCTTTTCAAATCCCACATTCTAGGATTACTTATCTTCACAAACAGGCAGTGGTTTGGAATTTAATGAGAAAAAAACACATGATAACACACAGCATGATTTTATGACCATGAAGATGAGAAACAGCCCTGTGGATGAAATCAGACTTTGGGGCAAAATGATGTAGTGAAAGCAGCAGTGCCTTTTGAGGTAGAAAGTCCTGATTTCTAGTAAGAATGCCAGTGCTCCATTTACTACATAACAATTGATAAGATACTTAACCTCTCTTATGCAAAACATATTTCTCAAAAAAATAATAACTTATCAAAGATGGCAGATATAGGATAGGTCACATTCACCTCTGCTCCAATGAACGGCTAGAGAAGTGATGGGAAGACGACTGGGACAGTGATTCCAGGGTGTAAGTGACCTGGGAGGGTCTTCTACACTACATAAGGAGGCCCTGGTTAAAAAAGCTGAACAATTGAGATGCAGAGAATCAGAGATGATCCAAATGGAAGCCTGGAGCCCTCAGGAGTATAGGGACAGAGAGATGGGAACTAGGAAGTAAGCCAAGCCATGTTCCTTGAATGCACTACCCTCCACTCTCAACTCCCCCCACACTCCACACACAGCCATCCCACCTCATTCCAAGCACCCCCACCACCTGCAATTCCCTCCCCCGCTCCAGGCATCCTTGCCCCACACCACCACCTATACAGGCCTGCCTCAACCCAACCTACCTCTCCCGCCCAAGCTCACAGCCTCACCCCACCCCTCCTAAGACCAATGAACCAGTACCCAGCCCCTTGACCTTCATCCATCCCCATGCAGGGGTCACCTGCGTATCCAGGCTGTAGGCACACACCTTCGTGCCTGGGCAAGAAGCGCAACCCTGATTTGTCCCCCCAGCTCCAGGAAAGTGTTGACCTACATATCCTGGCCATACCTACCCCTAGTCCAAGCAAGTGTGACCCTGCTCTGCTGCTCCTGAGAGCTGCACATGTGCACATCAGGGCCCCACCCCCAGACCCGCACATGTGCACAGCTACATCATCCCTGCTGGCACTCATGCATCTGTGCACCAACCTCTTGAACCCTGCACCCCACCCCACCCTGCCCCACACATGTGCATACCCTTGCCCCACACCCCAACACAAACACCTT
>PVIY010040571.1:0-22277 GCA_004026745.1 Myrmecophaga tridactyla
ATGAAAGCGAGGGGTAAGGGGTATGGTATGTATAATCTTTTTTTCTCTATTATCGTTTTATTTCTTTTTCTGTTGTCTTTTTATTTCTTTTTCTAAATCGATGCAAATGTTCTAAGAAATGATGAATATGCAACTATGTGATGATATTAAGAATTACTGATTGTATATGTAGAATGGAATGATATCTTAATGTTTTGTTAATTTATTTATTTAATAAAAAATTTTAAAATAAAAATACTCCTTACACATAAAGACTGATATGTGATTGCTCATAACAGCATTATTCGTAATAGACAAAAGCGGGAAACAAGCCTGACCGTCATCAACTGCCAAATGGATAAACAAAATGTGGTCTTGTCCATCCAATGGAATGTTCTTCAGTATAAAAAAGGATATTTGCAACAACACAGACGAGCCTAAAAATCATTATGCTAAGGAAAAGAAGCCAGATACAGATTGTATGATGTACGTATCCATCTCTTTTTATGAAATTCCGGAAAAGGAAAATCTATAGAGTCAGAAAGTAGATCTGGGACTGGGGGTGGGAATGGGGATTGATTGCAAATGAGCATGGGGGAACGTTTGGGTATGATGGAGATATTCTAAAATTGGATTGTAGGGATAGCTGCACAACTGTATACATCTACCAGAATTCATTTAACTGTATACTTACAGTACATGACTCTTATAGTGTGTAAATTATATTTCAAAGAAGCTTTTTAAGAAAACAATGCTTTCACTTCCCTGCTTTTTAAAGCAGAATATATTGAACATAACTGAACCTTTTTCTTCAGGATTTTTGGCATAAATATGTTGTATTATCAGTATAGTGGAGTGATTAAGAGACACGGACTCCACCAGTGAAGCTGTGTAATTCTGAGCAAGTTTACCTCCAAAGCCATGGTTCCCATATTTATAGAATGAGGATAATGAAAGTATCCACCATGTAGACTTGTTAGGAGAATTAAGATAAAATATAAAATACTTCGCTCAGAATTGGTAAAAGCTCAATTTAACAGAAGCTGTTATGATGCTTATGATCACTGTAACCTCAGGGCTATTGGTGCATATTAAATCTATAAACCCAAGTGTAATTCTCACAGATTTACATATGTTCTGAATCCTTATTTTCCTTTTTCCTCGTTTTTCAGTTTCTGCCCTTCACTAGCAAGCTTTCCCGCACTACTTTTCACCAGAGTCATCTGCCAATCTCTCACATGACATCAGCTCTTCTCATTTATTCCTTCTAAACATGGTATAGACAGAAAAAAATCATAATCATTGAGCCAGTGAGAATCAGTTCAGAGGAGAAAGTGAGCTAATGCTATTCTCTCTCTTTCTCTTCAATTTAAACTAAATAACACAATGGTGGGTTCCACAAGAGTGAATACAGGCTTCAATCAAGGTGAAGCTATGGGGGAGCACACCCACTTAGTAAGCAAGAACCTCTAGTCTGCAGGGAAAACAGGTAAACAGAGATGTTAACATGTCCAAAAAACAGAGCTTGGTTTTCCTCTCAAACCTGTTCTCCCCACCCAGATTCTCCACTTCTGTAAAAGGCAACTCTGATGAGTTGTTTGGATCAAAACTTTTGGTCATCCTTGACTCCTCTCTTTCTTTCTAATTACATGTCCAATACATAAACATATCCTGTTGGTTCTACCTTCAAAATACATCCCCAATTCAGGGTGGGCCACGGTGGCTCAGCAGGTAAGAATGCTTGCCTGCCATGCCCGAGGACCCAGGTTCGATTCCCGGTGCTTGCCCATGTTAAAAAAAAAAATACATCCCCAATTCAAAGGATGCATTTCACATCACCCTGGCTGGGAACCACTCTAGCCCAAGATGCTGCCACCTCTCACCTGTCCTACTGAATTAGACTCCTAACGATGTGCCTGTGTCCACTCCTGTCCCTCTAAAGATAATTCTCCACAAAGCAGCCAGACTCTTGCCTTTTCCTTGCTGGTGGATTCCCATCTCTGAAAAAAATCCAAAGCCTTTATAATACCTACAAGGCTCAGTACAAACTGACCCCAGCCTAAGCTCATTTCCTTTCTCTTGTTCTCTCTTTTCTAGTCCACATTGACCTTTTTTGCTGTTCTACAAAGACACCAGTCAAATTCTTACCTTTACACTTGCTGTGCCTCTACTTGGAAAGTTCTCCCAGATGGTCATATGTTTTCCTTTTTTACTTTATTCAATCCTCTGTTCAAATATTATTTCCTCAGAAAAGTCTTCCCTGACTATTCTATTTAATATAGCCTTTTGGTCTCTGTTCCCTTTCCATATTTTTATTTTTATTCATAGCAAATCAAGAGAAAACCTTATCTATGTGTTATATATATGTATCTGCTTATTTCCTACTCTTTCTCCCCTTCTGGAGCAAAGTTTCCACATGGACAGGAATTTTGTCTGTCTTGTGCTTTGTTATATCATCCACTTAACAGTGCCTAGTATGATAGGTACTCAACAGATTTTTGTTGAGTGAAAAAATATAGGGAGAAGCAAAAAGGAAAGACCTAGCCACCCCAGGCACAGAGAGACCTTTGTCTAATAACTTCTCCAGCTCCAAATGTAGCTCAGAGGTAATTTATACAATGGTGTTCTCTACGAACACCTTGTAGCCTTTTACTAAGTCCACTTTTACTGCAGTGAGTTTTAGTGGGTTTTTCTTCTCTACAAAAGAGCTTTGATTAAGATAAATCAAGAGAATAGCAATGAGAAACACACACTCTCTCCTCCTGTCTTTCTTGCTCTCTTTCTACACACACACACACACACACACACACACACACATCTACCGTGAGTTAGGAAGAGAGGAAGATTAGTGACCTGGGGGTCAGGCCTGGACCACTAATTCTAAAGAACTAGTGCAAAGACCAGCCTCCCCATTCCCCACACAGTCCCTGTGGAGCTGAAGAAACAGATCCTGCTCTGCCAAGTTAGAGTCTGTATTTTATTTGGGGAAGGAAATGGGTAGACTACCCCTGGCCAAATCCTCCTGCTGGGCTCCCCCTGTGACACCAAATAGCCAGAGGAGGGTAAATAGTGGGTGGAAAATAAAACATAATGCTGAGGGCAGGGTGGGGCAGAGGAGATAAATCATGGAAGAAAGACAGATAAAACTGCAGGGGGCAGATGGGAGAAGAAGGTAGGAGAATAAAAGAAAACTGAAGGCAATAAAAGCAAGGGCAACCTTTTAAGGCACATCAGACTATTTTCCCCCTCCACTTTACTGGCCTGGATGATTTCACAAGAATCTACAGATCATTTCATCTCTGAATGTTTCCCGCTCCCACCTCAGAACCAAAGAAACACCACGCATTTTGTGATCGCATTTAACCCTTTGCAGCTGCCCTGGTCTGAGATCAGTGATTTACAGGTAGAGTCTGAGGCTCAAGAAGCAAGTTCGACCTCTAAAGAGTGACAAAGTCATAATTCGTTTCCAGGCCTATCGGACTCCAAAGCTTGTGTTCCTTCTCCTACACTAATTAAGTAAGAATACTAAGAGAGGCTAATTAACTCCTGCAAAAGGGACTTTTTGGAATCAATAATTTTAATAGCAAGGCTAGTGCTAGAACAATGTATTGCTTTAGGGAAAATTTCAACAAGTTAAGGGTTCAGGGAAAGATGCTGCTGCTTCCTTTAATAGTTCTTGTGAAATTTCCAAAAGGGGACACTTTGGGGGCACTATTTCTCAAAATTTTTGTGTGATGCAGCACCTGTAAATAGGGGGTTCTCATTACAAACTACCATGAGAACTGACATAGAAAATATAAGGTAAATGTACAAATATCTACATATATGTGTAAATGTATCCTTTATACTAAATTAGATATTACAAATTACATGCTAGCTAGCAAAACACCATTTCTAATAAAAATTTGTGGAAGAAAAAAATTTTTGAGGGTTTAGTGAATTTTTTTTACAAGTTGGCGTATCTTGGTCAGAGATATATGGGAGTTCTTCGTACTTTTCTTGAAATTTTTCTCTAAGCTTCAAACTATTGAAAAAAAGTTTAAAATAATCAACACATGGTGTTATTATCTTTTTTTTGCATGGGCAGGCACCAGGAATTAAACCTAGGTCTCTGGCTTGGCAGGTGAGAACTCTGCCTGCTGAGCCCCCCATGGCCATACTTTATTATCTTTTGATTATTAATTCAAAATAAATTTAAATTTGGTTGAATCTAGTTAGAGACTTTAAAGTATAATTATGAATGCACATTAATTATGAATGTACTTTCATGTATTTAATATGTATCAAAATATATGTACTTTATATGTATCAAAAAGAAAGAATTGTATTTAATTTTTACAACCCAACCTCCAAGAAAATCATTTCCTCCTTCTATAAGAGCCTTTTCCATTGTTGGCTCCCAGTTCTGAATTGTTTTGCTGCACTAGCCCAATCAACTCTAATTGCATAGTGAGTTTTTTTTTTTAGTGAACCTTAATGGGGTAGAGACTTGTTTGAGAAGAAAAGGGATCCACGGAGCAAAGGCTACAATGCTGATTGTTTTTTTTTAATCTTGGAAGACTAGCCCAAATTGGAACCAGTGGGATACAAGGAGTTTGCTAAGAAATACCACAGACATTCGCCAGCCATTTAGTCAATAAATATTGATCTGTGATGTCCCTCTAATAGTATTGTGTGTAATGGTTAAGAACATAGGCTTTGGGCGGCTGCCGTGGCTCAGCAGGCAGAGCTCTGACCTGCCATGCTGGAGGTCTGGAGTTCGATCCCTGGTGCCTCCTGCCCATATGCAAATTAAAAAAAAAAAAGAACATGGGCTTTACAGTTAGACGAGATGGGGCTGTGCCTTAGTAACTGAGCTAACCACTGCACTTTCTGTGTCGTGGTCTCTTTGTTGGTAAAATGGGCTAATAGCTTCCTTGCTATTGGCTATAGGCCATGGTTAGGGAAAAGCATACAGGAGAAAAATAATTGCTAATATTCTCATGGCATTTACTCTGTGACTGGTACTTTGTAAGTGCTTTACAAATTAAGCGCTTTACATATTACTAACTCATTTAATCCTATCATAATAGCCCCATGAGGTGGGTCCTGCTATTAGTTCCATTTTATCAACAAGGTACTGAGTTGCAAAGATGTCAAGTAATGTGATCAAGGTCCCAAGAAGACAACAAGGCCAAGGTTCAAATCCAGGCAGTCTTAGAGCCCATGTTCTTAACTATAGCATTCTACCTCTGTTGAGTATCTAAACTCAGACTTGGAGAATTAGGGAAGATTTCCCAGAGGAAACAGTGTCTATGCTAAGACCTAAAGGATATGGAGGAGTTACCAGGAAAGGTTGGGCAGAAAGGGATATGTAGACAGTAGAAGGAACATTATGTGTGAAATAGAGACAAAAGAAAACATGATACCTCCATCCAGGAACTGCAGTTGCAATGAGATGTGATGCTGACCAGGTAAGTAGCTCTCAAATCATGGAAAGTTCTAAGTGATGTTATGGATAAGAGGGTAGGCTTTATGCTGAGAGCAACTGGGAGTCACTGATGGTTAAAGCATGAAAGGGGACATCCTCAAAGTTGCATTTTAGAAAGATGATTCTACCTGCAGAGGAGGGAGTGGACTGGAAGAGCACAAAACTAGAAGTGAGGAGAACAGTTAGAGGTGATGTGTGGCCCATGTTATAGAAGTGACAGTGAAATGTAAAGAAGTAGAAATTTTCACAGAATTGTTTAAAAGAGAGAAAGATTTAAGAGGTAAAATTGACAGGCCTTGATAATGGATTTGCTTAGGAAGGAGGAAGATGGAAGAGGCGCGTATGTACCTAGGCTTTGGTCTGGTTAAATTTGAGTGGATGGTGGTGCCCAATAGTGATGACCACATAGAGATCCCAAAAGAAGTCCAAGATTTAAAGGAAAAGGGCATTAAACTTTTGAATACTTACTTAAGGGACACACAGTGTTTGTCTTTTATATTATCAGGCACATAGTAGCTATTCAGTAGAAATTGTTTAATGAATGAGCATCTCATTACACATATGGTATTGAGAACCATTAGCAAGCAGAGAGTGTTTGAAGCCAAAGAACTGGATGAGATTGTCCTTGAGAAACATGCACAGTAGGACAGGGGTTTGGACAGAGTCCTGAAGAATGCCAACAGTCAAAGAAGTTCTAGGGACGTGAAGCCCATAAAGGAGACCGTGATGAAGCTGTCAGGGTGATATGAAGAAAACCACACAAAGATGGTTTCTCTGAAGTCACGAGAAGAGCATTAAGTGTTCAATCTGGAGAGGCAAATGCCAATGAAAAGATAATCAAGATGAGGAAGAGAAGAGTTCATTGGGTTTAGCAACCACAAAAATCTTGAGTCCTTGTCAAGAGCATTTTAGTGGAGTGGAAGTAGAAACCAGATCTCAGGGGTAGGGAGTGGAAGGTATGGAAGTAGATAGAATGAGTGTACAAAATTCCTTTAAAACATTTGGTTATGAAAGGGAGACCAAAGTTGATGTTGATGGTTGGAGAAGGGAAGTATTCTAGAGAGTTTGGAGTCTACTCGTTTTGTTACAGTCCGGAGGGAGAATTTAGAGTTCTTGATGGTGATGTTATTGATGACAATGATACTATATCAGTATCAATAATGATACATTGTCTTTGTTGTTTGAGATAAGGAGATCTTAGAATGTTTTAAGTGATGAGAAGAAGGGAGAGGTCTTTGATTCTGAGGATGGAGGAATGTTGCCCTAGAAAAGGCTAATCCAGAGCACAGGATTAGTTTTAGATAGAATAGAGGGCATATTTCCCCCTTTAATTTAAGTGTAGGACAGAATCAGTGTACAATGCAATTTAAGGATTGAGGGACCAGAATCTGAAGGCATGCTTTTCTAATGGCTTCTATTTTTCTCTGTGAAATAGGAGATCAGGCAATTTGCCAAGGTTGAGGGAGGGCTTTAGAAGGATCAGAAGCCTTACGATAGTGGAAGTTTGAAATAACCATTGGCATAAATGGGAACGCAAGCTCACCAAGGCAAAGAAACAGTTGCCAGACAGCGTGGATGATTCCATTGAGGGTGGAGACAACAAACTCTTAGTAGTGGTGGAATAATTTCTCTCCAGCAGCCCAGGGATGAGGCCGATAGAAGGCATAATTGGAATGATTCAGTATTTGGCTTTTGCCCGTGAGTGTAACAGATGGAAAAAAGGTCAAGACACATGAGCAAATTAGCAAGGGTGGTTGGAGAGTCACACGAAATCCAAGCCAGACCAAAAAGAAAACAAAGGCAAGAGAGACATGAAAGATTGAGAGAAAGTAAAAGGGCAAGAGTCTGGAGACTCCTGTTTTATTTTCTGATTTCAGAAGTGAAGTTCACAACCATGTTGGGAAGAAATCTGAGAAAGGGGGTCATCAGGAAGGTCCCTGAGATAGGAGGTCTAAGAAAAAGTTACCTGAAATGGAGGAAATTTGCATTTAACAAGCTCCCCTAGAGTGTCAGGCATTATGCCATGAATTAAAGACATATAGTCACTCATTTGATCTTCAAAATAAACCGAAAAGTTAGGGATTATGCTTCCTATTGCAGAAAAATTGTGCTCCGGAAGTATACTTGCTTGTAAGCCACACAATTTATCAAGGGTTGAGGCTGAACTCAGACCTGGTCTTACCCTCACACCCCAAATATTTTCATTACTCCAAGCTTTACAGAAGATCTTAGAAAGAATTGAACTGCATTCACATCTTTTTTAAAAAACTAGTTTTAAATTATTAAAAAATTCAAGGCATAAAAGTATATATATATATAAAACTCCCTCCACCATTCTCACTTTCTTAGTCTTCCAAAGTATAGGCATGCGTGTGTACATATATTGACATAAGTTCTGTTCTCCTCCCCCTTTTCATACGTTAGCAATCTATCTTGGAAATATTGGATACAATACACTTTTTTCCTCTTCTGGCAGCCTAACATTCTTGCAAGTATCATAAATTATTTAACCTACTAACAGACATTAGATTGTTTCCCATCTTTTTCTAAAGATTTTCTTTGTATATATGCTTTTCTCTTTCTGGAGTTTAGTGTTGGGTTAAGAATGATACTTATTCCAGCACTATTTATTGATTTAAATGTACTTTACCTGAGGGATTTGAAATGTCCACTTAATCACATACTGTACTAAATTCCAAGATAAATTCAGTTCTCTTTCTGTATTCCCTGTTCTGTACTGTTGACCTACATATCCTAAACTCATGTATCAATACCAAATTTTCACTCACTGTCCTTTTACAAAACATTTTAATATCTGTTAAGGCTAGAATAACTTCACTACTTTTATTTATTTACTTATTTTCAGAATTTTCCCAGCTTAGTTAGGAAAAGTACATACACTAAATAGATGAATTAATGTAGAGTTAATTCTCATTCACATTTAAGTAAGACTTTGTCAGTACTAGAGGGGTCTAGTAATCAGAGATCTGATGGAGCAGTGTGGTGACCTAAACTGTGCACCCCAGCTTGCACATGTCCTTGGTCTTGCTCCACATTCTGGTGTGGACCCATTGCAAATAAGATCTCTTCAAGATGCTACTTCAGGTAAGGTATGGCCCAACTGAATCAGGTTGGCCTTTAATCTGGATTACTAGAGTCCTTTATAAGCAGAGTGAAAGTCAAACAGAGACTCCCCCCTACATGGGACATGACTCCTAGGGGTGTGATCTCCCTGGCAACATGGGACATGACTCCTGGGCATGAAGTAGGATCCAGCATCATGGGACTGAGAAAGACTTCTTGTCCAAAAGGGGGAAGAGAGAAATGAGGCAAAATAAAGTTTCAGTGGCTGAGAGATTTAAAACAGAGTTGAGAGGTTATCCTGGAGGTTATTCTTATGCAATACGTAGCCGTTCCTTTTTAGTTCATGGTGTACTGGAGTGGCTGGAGGGAAGTACCTGAAATCGTTGAACTGTGTTACAGAGCCATGATTCTTAAAGACGATTGTATAACTACAGAGCTTTTAGTTATACGATTCTTAAAGATGATTGTATAACATGACCGTGTGATTGTGAAAACACACACACATACACACAAAATATTGGCAAAGTCCCTTAAGGGACTGACGAAAAAATATGGAACTATTAAACTTTACCACTGGGGAAACCCCTAATACTGACTCAGCATTAGGGACTCCAAAGTCAATAAATAGGCCAAGCCCTTATCTTAAGGCTTGTTCTTGTGAAGCTTAGCCTACTTACAGTTATGCCTAAGAGTTACTACCAGAGGACCTCTTTTGTTGCTCAGATGTGGCCTCTCTCTCTCTCTCTAAGCCCAGCTTTGCAAATAAAATCATTACCTTCCCCTCTGCATGGGACATAACATCCTGGGGTGAAAGTCTCCCTGGCAACATGGGAGATGACTCCCAAGTATGAGTCTGGCCCTGGTACCATGGGATCGACAATGCCTTCCTGACCAAAAAGGGGAATAGAAGTGTAACAGAATAAGGTATCCATGGCTAAGAGGATTCAGATAGAATCAAAAGGCTATTCTGGAGGCTATCCTTATGTAAACTTCAGCTAGATATTGCTAATTACCAAGGTTTGCCAAGCTCAACCAAAACCATTCTTGTAACCCAAAAAATACCTAGGGCTCTGAGATTCTACAAAAGTTTCACGTACTAAGATTACTTTCCAGAAACCTACAACCTCCAGTGGGTCCTGGACCAGATAAGTCCTGAAACCCAGAGGGGCCAGTCTCTCCAAGAACATCTACTAGTTCCATCCCCCATCCCATATTATCAATAGCCTTTCCAACATGAAAAAGTTAGAATGGGCATAACCCAAATACCCTTAAAGATTGGGAGAAGGATCAAAGGATGAGTTATAACAGAGAAGATAGGATTTATCCAATGAGTATGACTACTGAATCATTATATTGATATTTATTTTAGCCTCTAGTGTCTTGGAGCAACTAGAAGGAAGAACTTCAAATTTGGAAGTGTAACCCACAGCAAATTCTGAAATCTGTTCTATAACTACTTGTTACAGTGTACTTTGAAATTTATTGTTTTGTTGAATATGTGATATTTCACATAAAAAATGTTTTAAAAAGAAAAAAAAAGAGGATGCATGGGTAGCTCAGTGGTTAGAATGCCCACCTTTCATGCAGGAGAGCCAGGTTCGATTCCTGGACCATGCACCCCCCCCACCCCCACCCCCCAAAAAAAGCCAGACAGAGAGAGAAGTCACAGGGAATAGTCAGAAGCTGGAAGTCAATGGAACCTAGAAGAGAAAGAAGGCTGCCATGTACATTGCCATGTGACAGAGAAGCCAAGGACCAAGGATTGCCATCAGCCAGCCCTGAAATGTCACAGTCTTCTAGGAGAAAGCATTGCCTTGCTGATGCCTTGATTTTGGACTTCTAACCTCCAAAACTGTGAATCAATAAATTCCCATTGTTTTAGCCAGCCCATTCTTGTATTTGTTTTAGCAACTGGGAAACTAAAACAGGCAGTGAGAGAGTAAGAGACAAAGGGGAAGACGAGAAAGAAGAGGGATGAAGGTTGCACTCCCTCCACTGCTCTCTGGCTTTTGTTTCTTTCTCTTCACTGAAATGCTCTTGACAAGAACCCAAAGTTTTTCTGGTTACCAAATCCAATGGACTCTTCTCTAAGAGCCTAGACTCAGCTGTAAGTCTAGAACCAGTTTAAGTAGCTTAAATAGTTGCAAATCTCACTTACCATGACTTTAGTTGCTCTCTGCACTCTAAGGGCAACCATAATAATCTCTGGATCATGCCTAATAACCTTTGCCTCTACTTTAATGCATACCCCTTCTCTTCATATCTTTTCCCTCCCTTTGGTCCCTTTTGCCCCCTCCTCCACATCACCCCATTCCTTTCACATTAGAGTTTAAAAAAATGGTAAAATGAAGTTTTGTTGTTTTTTTTTTTTGCTTTTATAAAGAGAATTTATTAAGTTACAAATTTACAATTCTAAGGTCATAAAAATGTCCAAAACTCAAGCATCCAGAGAGAGATGCCTTGACTCAAGAAAGGCTGATCTGGGGAGGCATGTGATGGCATCTATTGGTCCTTTGGTTTCTGGTTTCAAACAGCTTCCTTGGGAGTGCTTTCTTTCTACATCTCCAAACGTCTCTGTCTGTGTTGAAGCTTTTTGCAAAATGGTTCCCTCTTTTTTTTTTCTCAATCTACTAAATTTATTTTAACATTTGTTCCTCCTATTATTTATTTATTTTTAATCCATATGTTTTACTCATCTGTCTATAAGGTAGATAAAAGAAGCATCAGACACAAGGTTTTCACAATCGCACAGTCACACTGCGAAAGCTATATCATTATACAATCATCTTCAAGAAACATGGCTACTGGAACACAGCTCTACATTTTCAGGCAGTTCCCTCCAACTTCTCTGTTACGCCTTAACTAAAAAGGTGATATCTATTTAATGCACAAGAATAACCTCCAGGATAACCTCTTGACTCTGTTTGGAATCTCTCAGCTACTGACACCTTATTTTGTGACTCTTAGGCCTAATTTTAAGTAGGTTTAGCCTATCCTTTGTGGGGTTAAGTTTCATATGAACAAGCCCCAAGGCTGGGGGCTCAGCCTATTGCTTTGGTTGTCCCCACTGCTTGTGAGAATATCAAGAATTCTCCACTTGGGGAAGTGGAATTTTCCCTCTTTCTCACCATTCCTCTAAGGAGACTTTGCAAATACTTTTTTGTTCACTGTTCAAATCCTTCTGGGATTTATCGAGACATCACTCTGGACAAACCTACAAAATCTCATGCTCTACTCAAGGTTCCATGTACTTATGGTGTTCAATTAAGCTGTGAACATAAGTTATATTAGGAAATACACTAGTCAAAATATAAATTTTGTACCAAATAAATATTTTTTGCTTTAGTCTCACACATAAGTTAAAGTTTTAAAATATTATCATCTATTTTCAACACCCTGCATTATTGTACAAACATTTTTAAATTTGTACATTTAGTCACTATCATTATACACTCTAGGCATCCCTAGATTATACCATCTCAGTCTTTATCATATATCTTTCCTACAATGAAGTATTTTGAGGTGGGAGGTGTGTGGGGACAAAACCAGGGGTTAGAAAGCATTCCCCCAGAATCTCCAACCTTCACCTAACAGCATAAATTACCCGAATAACTAACTCTCCAGAGTTTATAAGGCCCATTATACAGTGCTACGACAATGTTTGGAAGAGGGGCACTCAATTAATATCTGATGAATGGTCAACTTCAGAATTATTTGTTTCTTATCAATCAAAATTGCTGCAACAGCTAATGACAACTGCAGGCTATCCCCAAGAAGTCATTTCTACAGAACCTGGCAAAGAGTACATTTGTTATAAATAAGTATAGGTTCATTGACATTTAGTCTAAGGCAAGTAAATTACCCAATAAGGTGATTTATAAATTCATTCAACTTAATTCTCTGATAGGAAGCTGAGCAATGGGCTCTGGTCATTGAGTCTGATTTATATCAGAAAAGAGTACAAAAGAAAATGGAGGTTCTCTATCTTGCTCTTGTCCTCTCCTGGTCCCCAGTTACTATATAACAGGCATCCTTTTCCTTTAATTACCTTCTTCATGGCTTGAGAGCTCTGATGACTTGATTAAGCCTTGCAGTGCAGTTCCAGTCCCTACCCATCTGATTAATTAGCCCAAACCTTATTAACTTCCTAATTCCGGTCAATAAGGCACTGATGCTAAACTCTGCAAGGGCAAACTAAGGAGGCAATTTTATTTTAAGACACAGAGTCCCTACTATCTTTTTTAACCATCTTTTCCTTACTTTTTTTTTAAACATAACAACATACAAACACGAACATTCTTACCATATGATCATTCCATTATTGATATATAATCAATAACTCACAATATCGTCACATAGTTGTATATTCATCATCATGATCATTTCTTAGAACATTTGCATCAATTCAGAAAAAGAAATAAAAAGTCAACAGAAAAAAATTCATACACACTATACACCTTACCCCTCCCTTTCACTGATCCCTAGCATTTCAATCTAAATTTATTTTAACATTTGTTCCCCCTATTATTTATCTTTATTCCATATGTTTTACTCATCTGTTGATAAGGTAGATAAAAGGAGCATCAGACACAAGGTTTTCACAATCACACAGTCACATTGTGAAAGCTATATCATTATACAATCATCTTCAAGAAACATGGCTACTGGAACACAGCTCTATATTTTCAGGCAGTTCCCTCCAGCCTCTCCATTACATCTTGACTAACAAGGTGATATCTATTTAATGTGTAAGAATAACCTCCAGGATAACCTCTTGACTCTGTTTGGAATCTCTCAGCCATTGACACTTTATTTTGTCTCATTTCACTCTTCCCCCTTTTGGTCAAGAAGGTTTACTCAATCCCTTGATGCTGAGTCTCAGCTCATTCTAGGATTTCTGTCCCAGGCTGCCAGGAAGGTCCACACCCCTGGGAGTCATGTCCCACGTAGACAGGGGGAGGGCAGTGAGTTTGCTTGTTGTGTTGGCTGGAGAGAGAGGCCACATTTGAGCAACAAGAGAGTGCTTGGGAGTGACTCTTAGGCCTAATTTTAAGTAGGCTTGATCTATCCTTTGTGAGGTTAAGTTTCACATGAACAAACCCCAAGATTGGGGGCTCAGCCTATTGCTTTGGTTGTCCGCACTGCTTGTGAGAATATCAAGAATTCCACTTGGGGAAATTGAATTTTTCCCCTTTCTCACCATTCCCCCAAGGGGACTTTGCAAATATTTTTTTATTCACCGTTCAAATCACTCTGGGATTTATCGGGGCATCCCTCTGGACAAACCAACAAAATCTCATGCCCTACTCAAGGTTCCATGTACTTATGGTGTTCAATTAAGCTGTCTACATATTATATTATATTAGGAAATGCACTAGTCAAAATATAAATTTTGTACCAAACAAACATTTTTTGCTTTAGTCTCACACATAAGTTTAAATTTAAAAATATTAATTACTATCTATTTAAGTGAAATTAATTTAATAGTATATTTTATATAACCCCATGTATACAATTATTATCATTGCAAATAACCAATATAAAGGGTATTCGTGGGGTGCACGGGTAGTTTAGTGGTTAGAATGCCCGCCTTTCATGTGGAAGACCCTGGTTCAATTCCCAGACCATGCACCCAAAAGAAACAAAAAAAACAAAAGGTATTCATGAAAGATCTTTCATTCTTTTTTGTGTGTGTACTAAACCTTTGAAATAGGGTGTTTGTTCTATACACACAGCACATTTCAATACTGACTACCCGTTTCTAGAGCTCAGCAGCCACATGTGGCTAATGGCTATGGTGGGGAATAGCACAGTTTTATTTTTTTTATTATTATTATTTTTTTAAATATGTGTTTTTTTTAATGTTTTTATTTATTTATTTTTTTAATTTGCATATGGGCAGGAGGCACCAGGGATCAAACTCCAGACCTCCAGCATGGCAGGTCGGAGCTCTGCCTGCTGAGCCACGGCAGCCGCCCATAGCACAGTTTTAGATAAGGGAATCTCAGAATCACCTGAAGGGTTTATTATAACACAGATTTCCAGCCTCACACGAGTCTCTGACTTGGTAAGCTGAGTGTGGACAGAGAATTTGCATCTCTAACAAGTTCCCAGATGATAACTTGATGCAGCTGGCTCAGGCACCACACTTTGAGAACCACTGTTCCAGATATTAAACTGATTTCAACCCCCTCCACCCCAGATTACAGAAATCTGTGCAAAAGTGACACACACTTCCATCAAGAAAGGTTCATGACTTGAGCTCCACTCTATTTCTTGTAATCACTTTCAGAGTCTGGTCAAGCTTCAAACCTCCAAATTTCCCCCCAATCACATGAAATTCTAAAGTTTAAGAAACAGACTAGATGTTGCATTAAAGTTTTAAATAATTTCAGCACTCAGCATATGCTGATAAATTGAATGACTTCTTGAGTTCCATTGAATTACTTCATGTGTCCAGGGTCCCTCTCTCTAGTAGGACTGTATGCCTTCTGAAAGCAGAAGCTACACCTCACACTTCCAAGAAGGGCTTCAATTGCCCAGGGCCAAGGTCTGGCAACAGGGCAGGGGCAGTGCCAGCAGCCAGAACTGCTGCCCTCACCCCCATCACCGCCCCCCATGTACTACCCCTACCATCTCACGCTCCCCTTCCCTTCATGGCCAGCTAAAGGCACGTGTTACAAATTAAGTACAATTCCTTATTTTTGACCCCTGTTATTTTCTTAAACAAAGTTAATAGTTAATTCACACACAAAGGAAACATTTCAAACATTACAAAAGGGTAGATAGTAAAAGGGAATTTCCCCTTCTTACCCCTGTCCCCTAGTTTTCTGCAACCAGTTTCTCTCCCAGGACTCAATCAAAACTACCTATGTTTTGTGTGACTTTTCAGAGATAATGTATCTATCAATGTATATGCTTTTGTACACACACATTTATGTTTTTTAAATCAAGAGAAGAAACAGGCACTTAGTCTGCAGTTTTACTCAGGTTCGATTTCATCCATACCTCATCTCTAAGATGTAAAACGATCAGAAATGAATCATATTATAAACCCAATTCCAGTACCAACAAATACAATACACAGCTTTCACAGAACTGAAGACAACAGAATTAACCTTTTAATGTGAAAGCTGGGAAATATAGAAAGGTGAAGCAATCCAAAGTTTAGGCAAGGTAATTGAGGATTGAGCAAGGTTTAGCATTTTTATTCCATAAAGCTTTTTGTTTAAAAGAACTCTCTAATACTCAACAGCAACAACAACAAAAATGTCATTGTGGGTTAAGAAGGCATATAAATAAATCCTGATATGAAGAACAAGACAGCTTCAGTCTTTTGAAAAAGAATATGAGTAATAAATTACTCTAATATTTATGAAATCTTGGTATTGTGAGCAAAGAAATAGGCACAGAAGGACACTCTGTAAATGGTTTTTAAATGACTAGGATGCCAATAGGTAGTCAAGAATCCCATGTTCCCTCTAAAGCTCAAAAGTGAATTTCTAAAGTTTAAGACTTTCCTTCATCACTGATAGTTATAAAAAAGATCATTGTATTTCAAAAAAAAATCTTTCCACTTTGAAAAAGCAACAGAAAAGCTCTAGGCTAGTGGAATGATTAGATTTTAATCAATAGCTAAGTGTTACTCTCTTCTGAGTAACAAAGAATTGAACAATTGCTTCATGTGAAGATGACTATGCCCTCACCTTTCCATCCCCACCCCCACCCCCAGCAACCATCATCTCACACTCCCTCAAAATGTTCTCTCCTCTTCCAGTCTTGCATCTGCCTCAGTGCCATTGTCTACTTGGCCAACTGAGACAATCTTCCTGGAACACCAATCCATGTCATTCTATAAAACTCTGCATTGGCTCCCAACCCTGACATTCACAGCTTACAAGCCCCTACCTTGTTTCCATCTCTTACCCACTCTCTACAGCCCATGTTACTCTTCCATTGGAACTGTTTCTCCTCCCTTGCCCTTACAAAGATGTTTTCATTTTGGCCCCTACTTTGCCCAAACTGTACCCTCCGCCTGGCAAGTTTCCCCCTTTCCTTTTGCTTGGCTAACTCTTTCCCTTTAAGAATTGCTTCAACAATTGTATAAAGATACAACATTTACAATGTGACTGTGTGATTGTGAGAACCTTGTATTTTACGCCCTTAAATCCAGGATATGGACAGATGAGTAAAAAATACGGATATAAATAAATAAATAAATAACAGGGGGGGATAAGGGGTAAAATAAATTGGGTAGATGGAAATACTAGTGGCCAATGAGAGGGAGGGGTAAGGTGTATGGTATGTATTAGTTTTTTCTTTTTTCTTTTTATTTCTTTTTCGGGAGTGATGCAAATTTTGTTCTAAAAAATGGTCATGGTGATGAAAACAACTATGTGATGATATTGTGAGCCACTGATTGTGCACCATGTATAGAATGTATGTGTGTGAAGATTTCTCAGTAAAAGAATGAAAAACAAAACAAAACAAAAAAGACTCATGCCAGAGACCCAGGTTTGATTCCCGGTGCCTGCCCATGCGGGGGAGGGGGGGCGGGAAAGACTCACTTCAGCCATCACACCTGTGCTGGTTTAAAAGTTTTATGTACCCTAGATAAGCCATGTTTTAATCCTGACTCCATCTTGTGGAGGCGGCTGTTTCTTTTAATCCTGATTCAATACTGCATGTTGGAAACTAATTAGATTATCTCCATGGAGATGTGATGCACCCAACTGTGGGTGTGATGTTTTGATTAGATGGAGATGTGATTCCACCGATTCCAGGTGGGTCTTGATTAGTTTACTAGAGTCTTTAAAAGGGGAAATACTTAGGAGAAATGACAGTGCCAACAGAAACTTTGGAGCAGAGCTGACACAGATGTTGACACTTGGAGAAAAGAGATATGAATGTTTGGAGATGTTTGGAGGTTGAAGCCCAGGAGACATCACCGTGAGATGTTAAGCAAGCCAGAACCTGGAGAGAGCCATGGAAAGCCAAGACATGGAAGCCAGCCCTGAAGAAGCAAAGTGAGGAATTTCCACAGGAACAGAAGCTGAAAGGAACAGAGCCCAGGAACGAGGGACCAGCAGATGCCAGCCACGTGACTACCCAGCTGACAGAGGTGTTCCAGACCCATCAGCCTTCCTTGAATTAAGGTATCTTTCCCTGGATGCTTTAGTTTCGACATTTTTATATACTTAGAACTGTAAACTTGTAAGTTATTAAATTCCCTTTATAAATGCCATTCCAGTTCTGGTATATTGCATTCTGGCAGCTTGCAAACTAACATAACACCCACGAAAAAGCTTTCTCCGACTTCTCCCCTGAGCACGACCACCCAGTTGGTACAAATTACTAAATGGAGACTATACCCACTGACCTGACACAGTTTAGTGGGAATGCAAAGATGTAATGGTCATAAAAGAACTTTGCCAAACTTTAGAAGAGCTGGATAGCAGGATGCTGGTAGAACAATAGTAGGATAGAGAGGTGGGGAAAGAGGGTGTGCTTATGGAGTCAGATATACAGACAGACTGTCCAAAAGCTGGCTGTCATTGAGCAGCTGTGTGACTTTAGGCAAGTTCCAGAACTTCTGTCAGCCAATGAGAGTCAGCCTCTTTCCCTGTGACCATGAAATGAGTGGCGAGGAAGGTTCCCAGAGTGTTCAGAATCCTGCCTCCCACAGACCACCACCACGGCCAAATCTTCCAACTGTGGGCACAAGCCCCTAGGTGTACACAAAGACTTCCAGGGAGGATGGGACCTTGGATATTCAGAAAGGAATTACTTTCCAGATCCTTTCCTTGGTTACCAACCTTTACAACAGTTTTTATCTCACTTTACAAAAGAAAAATGCAACTCTCATTGAAACCTTTACCATGGTCCATTGTTCCAGGTTTTAAAACCTTCTAGGGCACCAAACAGGAAGGCTCTTTTAACTCAAATCACTTAACTGAAATCCTCAAGGCTTGCACTTTTCTGTCTTAATTATACATCTACTAAAGGGAGGCATGGCCTTAGAATGTGGTATTTTGGTCCTCAATGGGTATTCTGGTTTTAAATCCAGAGGTAAACGGTGGGTAATGGTAACTTTTGTTTAATGAATTTGCTTCTTCCATTCCTGATCACTTATCAAAGGATGCATATTCCTAAGAGATAGTGCTAAGAGAGAAACAAAGAAAGATGGGTAACAAATAGTGAATGCTAAAAAAGATTTTCTATCATTTAAACACAAGCAACTGAATACTCAGTCCTAAAATTTAATAGCTGGGTGGGGTGGGGTGGGGTGGGGGTGGGAAGTAGTTTTAAACAGTCAAAACGATCAGGATTAGTGAAACCGATTCCTTTTAAATGTGACTGGAATGTTTTTGAAACTTCCAAGATATTCAAAAGTAACTGGAATGTTTTTGAAGCTACCAAAGTATTCAAAACACACTGGATAAAACCCTCAGATAAAGCTTTAATGAGGTTCCATTCAGAATTGATATGTGTGTTATTCTTAAAGGAGACACAAATTAATCTATTAAATCAGATCATGACATTTTCCAATTCCGGTCGATCTGCATCTTATTCCATCTCGTAAAATGTTTAATATCTTCTACCTCCTATTAACCCAAAATGACATGACATGTTAGCTGCCAGATCAATTTGTTTTTAGTAATATATCTCTTTCTCTTTCATTAAATGCATGGAAAAAGTTTAATCATAATTCATGTCAATAGGTGATGCATTTTCAGTAAGTTTACATTTTATGTTCAATAACTATCAAATTACATAAATTATTTTTATCAGTTGTGAACTAACAATTATGGCTACTCAATGCAGAATAAATTTGTTTACACTTAGGTGCCTCATGGTTACAGGAAAGAAAACAAATTTAAAATATTCCATTTTACAAAAACAAATAAAAAAAGAAAAAATATTCCATTTTATATACATATTCTACTGTGAGCAAGGCATGTTCTTTATGAAACTGATTAATAGAATTATTTAATCATAAACATATTATAAAAGTGATCTGGTGGAGTAAATAGAATGCAATGTTCCATGAGAAGAAGAAAAGATAATTTTCCAATTGTTAAAGAAGAGATTATTAGTATTTTTAAATGGATTATTGGTTGCTATTAAATTGTTAATTATACTTAAATTCCCCTAGATACATTTTTAAAAATTATTAAAGTGAAATTCACATAACATGAAATTAACCATTTGAAAAGGCATAATTCAGTGAAATTTAACACGTGCACAATGTATTAACTAATTCCGAAACATTTTCATCACCCCTAAAGAAACCTCTACGGATTAAACAATCGCTCCCCATTCCCCACTCTCCGCCCCCCCCGGACCCTGCCTGACGAGGACTGATCTGCATTCAGTCTCTAATGGGTTTACCCATCCCGAATATTTCATATAAATGGAGAGTTCATTCGTGCCAGAATGTCAGGCTTTGAAATATCTTAAATTTATCATCAACACATTTACATGTCACCTTTAGCACGGTTTTCCAAAACTTTTAGGGAGTCTGTGAAACTGAGCGCCGCAGGAAGGCGGGTGGCCACGCGCCGGGTCCCCTGCCCGGAGCAGCGGCTCAGGACGCGGTGGGGAACTGCGCGGTCAGAGCCCGGAGCCTGCGTCTGGAGGACCGGCGACCCAGGCAAGGCTGAGGGCAGGAACCTGGGGGAGCGGGCGCCACCCTCTCCCCACCGCAGCCATCTGGTGAGTGGTAGCCGACCCTGGCCAGCAGCAAAGGATTTCTTTCTTTCTTTCTTTTTTTTAGATATAGTATGATTTCACCATTATGACTCTGGTAAAGAGAGCAAACTCCAAATCCTACGCCCAGGAAGAAAATCTCTACTCCCGCACAGCAATGAACTAGATGCTGCTTCTCTGCAACTAGAGTACGCAAATGACTTCACAAGTAACGGCATCCATATTTCACATTTTGTCAGCATTGACCATTTATAATAAAGATTCTCTCTCTATATATATATTTTAAAAACAACCCACAGACTTTAAGCATAGCATGGTATGTCCCTTTCACGCTTTGCCAAGGTCACCTGCGCTCCTGGAATGGGTAGAATAGGATACTGGGCATGAGAGAGGGGTGAGGAGAGGTCCACCCCGGAGCTGTCTCAGGCATGCCGGCAAGTGAGCGCGTGGGAGAGCAGAGGCTGGGTCCAGAAACATTTTGGAGGGAGAACTGTCCCGTCTTGGAGATGGGTTGGATGTGGGGGTGAGCCAATGGGAGGAGTCCAGGGTGACTTCCAGGGCAAAGAATTTCAAACGCAAGAAACAAAACCCTTGTCCTATTTGTTGCTGCTATTTTTATTTTTTTGAATGGAAATAATAAGTACACCTGGAAGGCATGGTAGGAGGATTTAATGAGTTGGTGCACAGCCCATGTCTCCTAGAACTCGCCCAATCCACTGGGTGGTGTGTCCTGTGCAATCTGGCCCCGCTGGAATAGCAGAAAGACAGCTCTCCAGTGCTCACCCCGACCAGCCCCTGCCTAGACCTCCTTCATACAGAAAGACAATCACTCTAGAGAACTGCTGACTCCTTGGAGAGAGATCCAAAGGAGACCCCACTGGGGCTACCATAAACTGTTTTCTTTCTCAAAAGGCCAGGGTCTTGGGAATTAAACTTAAAAGACTGAAAACAACCACCATCACAACAAAACCTGTCCTCTGTAACTCATGGTGCCTCACATTTCCCACAGCAAATTTAACTTTGTCAAACGTGAGTCGATACCATATGCATTATTTTGTAATCCGTTTTTATTCACTCAACAATAGATACTATGAATATCTTTTATTACCTGAATACAGTTTGGCAATAGGAGTTTATGGTCTACATAGTGTTTCAAACATCCTAAATAATAATAATAATAATAAATTAAAAGTAAAAGGACCAAGA
This sequence comes from Myrmecophaga tridactyla, assembly GCA_004026745.1. Taxonomy (NCBI): domain Eukaryota; kingdom Metazoa; phylum Chordata; class Mammalia; order Pilosa; family Myrmecophagidae; genus Myrmecophaga; species Myrmecophaga tridactyla. Next base: position 21,449 of record PVIY010040571.1, read on the forward strand.
TGCCTTGAGAAGATGTCTTGTCATTTCAACCACATCATGCAAACATACAGAGAAAATGTGTTTGGTGCCTGCTGTGTGCCAGGCACCAGGCTAAGTGCTAACTTTGTAAATACGGTTCTGACAATCCCACATGCCAGCCTCAATCCATTCTTGCCACTCTTACACCTATACATGACTCCACGGCAGGCTCGGGCTTGCTTCTGATTTTAGCCATCATTAAATGCCAACAGCTCCCAAATGCACACTACCAGCAGCTTCCAGCTAACCCCTGATATCGACTGTGCTAACCCAAAATGCCTGAGCATATTCCCAAAACATGTCTTAATAACGAGGACCCATTTTTCAAGTGTGTTCTCTGTTCCATACACCCTTGAACCCATCATCTCGTTTATGTCACACAAACCTATAACGTATGTATCAATGAATTTAAAGACAAGACGACTCAACTTCAGGCAAGTCAGCATCTTGCCTAAAAATCGCTTTTCAAGTGAGAGTGGCAAAGTCCTGATTCAAACTACTTACCATCTCTTCCCCAAAGCCCATGCCCTTCACATCTGCCAGGCAAAGAGGGTGGTAGGGAGGGATGGTGGGGGAGGACAGCATGTTCCAGACCGAGGGGACAGCACCTGAGAAGACCAGGACATCTAGATCCCAAGATAGGCTCTTCCACTTGAAGTTGAAAAGACTGGCAGGGCTGGATCAGGTGGGGCTCCGCAAGCAGGTTAAAGGATTTGGACTTTCCTAACAGCAATGGAATGCAGCTGAAGGGCTCTAAGCAAGGGAGTGATAAGATCTGTTTGTTTTCAAATACCTGGCTGCTGTATTGGTA